>JBAIZZ010000155.1:273435-355526 GCA_037355905.1 Heliconius aoede
TATACGAATGCATATTAAATATATTTATTAAAATATTTTTAGTTTTCAATAGTATTGTTGTTTAACACTATATGGATGGTAATCTGAAATAAATTATTTTTATTTTATTTTTTTTTTAATAGGAGCAGTAAGATATTATAAGTCTAAATAATCAAAATAAACCGAAAAAGAATAATAATCAAACTTGGTAAACTTTTTTGATTTTCTCTATTTTTCGTTGGATTTGTCGAAAATTTGCACCAGTATTTGGATCTAATGACGACACAATATTTGTTTTTTCTACCTACGATGTACTTACAGCAACACAGGACAACAAGTCGCATGCTGTCTATTATTTAATTTGCAATTTTTTTTTATTTAATTTCCGAGTCATATTTTTCGATTATTGTACGAAAAAAACTTATGGCTACTGAATAGAAGCTCAACCATTTTGAATCATCATAAGAAATTCTAAGCGTGGCCCTTACATTACTCATACACGTAACACATCGACTGTCATCAATATTTGTAAGAATTTTGTAGAAAAACTCGTGCTTTAATGAAATTTCACGCGATATATCAAATAAATGGCGCCACGCTTGGTATAACTTTTCTATAAATTATGGCTCGTTTTATTCTTTATTTATAGTTTAATTTAAAGCTTGAATTTATTTTTTATAAATTATGATAAGTTGCGCCACTGGGGCTGTAAACGCGTTGGTTGAGGCTTCGATTCCCAGTTAGTATAATGAATTAAATACATTATCCCAGTGGCAAGACCACGTTTGGGGCTCTGTACCACCACTCACAACGGAATGTATCAACTTTTAGTGCACAGAAGAGGATGAAGTATTTTGATTATATTTTTTTCAGCTTCTCTGCTAGTTGCGAGACAGCGTAAACAGTTTTACACTTGGGATTTTAAGTCCTAAAAGTTCACATTATCTAAATATAGAATATAATAATAATACAACTGAAATATGATAATAATTTAATAATAGAGATTCCAATTCGAAAGTTTATTTTAAAACGAGAATTTATATAGAAAGTTTAAAAAATGAGGTTTCAGAAATGGTAAAATAATAAAAAAGTTAACAAAAGAAAATGAACGGCTCCTTAGTTAAGAACATAAAAAGTGGTTTTTGGTACTGGATTGTTTAAACGAGGATCGGAATCTCAACACTGAAAAAAAATAATAACAGCTTCACGGCACGGTAAGCAGAGGAAACCTAGTGTTAAGACACTCGTTCCTCACTTGGCGTCGAATTGTAGATGTATTGCGTGTTGAGTGGCGGAACTCAACGCCGCCATATGTCTCGACATCAGTGCGAATAAATAATTAACACTGAACATTAACAAATATTAAAATGATGTAGTATTAAAGTATTAAAGTGATTATAGTCAGTAACTTTTTGTTCGTCAACAACAAAACGGTAAATTTAATTTTTCTCCATTCCATGAGAATACTGGGCATTACTCTCTTAATTCTCCCCAAGAATCTTTCATGCTGGATTTTAGTTTCTACTCCGCGTAGTTCCAGCTGTCTGTTGTCTGCCACTCAGTACCGTCTGACTTCTTTCTAAGTTTATAAAGAATTTTTACTTTGTTAGAATAGAATCCATAACCACCGTGTATAGTCAGCTGGTAACGTGACAACTTGAGCTATTGTGCGTACTAAGCTATAAAAAAGCCAACCTTTCGTTGAGGTCCCCATTTTTTATACTTTGCATATTTAGTATTGTATTTTTGAGAATTTATAACAACTTTTGATTAACACGGAGAGTTAGCGAAAGTTGAAATTACATAAAAAAAAAGAACTTTCACAAAGACTACAGAAGTTTGTAGGAACAAAAACAACAACAAACTTTGGCTTGTTCATCAAAAAGTTCATAACCAGTCATAATTACGTGCTTAGTTACCGCGTTTATTACATTAACATGGCTTAACCTAATTTTATGTTGATTTTGGTTTTTTTGTATGCAATTTGTTGTTGCATTAAGATATATTTTACAGGCGGAGTAGTAATGCATCGTATGATTAGAGGTTCGATTTTCACTCAGGAGATCCTTCTTAATATCAAGACAAGCCACAATGTTGAGTTGGGCCACTGGTAGGGGTGGGAAACGGGGTCTTAACACTAGGTTCCCTCTGCCTACCCTGCTGTGTGCGGGATACAACGTGAAGCTGATTTATTTTTTTATATAATAAAGATGAAAAAAGAAAGAAAATATTATTTTGATATAGTCTTATATCTTTCATTTAATCCTACCCTAGGCTTGTCATGCAAACAATTCAGAACTTTCACCTATATAAACTACATTAGCAATCCAGCATTATTTTCAGAGCAAATAAATCTATTTCTCACCGCACGAATGTCACAGAGAATGGGTTTGCTTTAAAAAAATAGCGCCTAACCAAAATCCAGAGTCGTAAATTCAAGTTTTACGAAGTATTCACAGAGTAATACCGTAAACCAAAATTACATCTAAGCCCGCCGAGACCTAGGCAACCTAATTTCACTGATGAGTCCTCGACATTGAATTATTCATGCTAACTCGATAGTTCTAGATTGTTTAATGCGGTTTGCTGGTGCACGTGCCTGTAAATATAATTTTTACCGTATTTCTGACAGTCGAGACACCCGGTTTTATGAAAATAAGTTTTCTATTAGATTTGGAGTTTTTAGGTGGTATGTGAAATTTTATTTAGTTTTCTAGAAGATAAAATCTATATATATTATATATAAAATTGTAACTGATAAAAATACATATATAAAATTGTAACTGTTCGTTGTCTTTACATGGACGATAACAAGTAAATGTAATATTAGGAACATTAATTTTTTGAAAAATATTTTACCTGTTTGTCTGTGCGTTTGTGCACGCTTACGTCAGTACTACCTCAACCGATAATTAAGAGACTTATATTTTGGAAAACATTTACTCCTTAGTATTTGTTTTATTTCAATCGGTTCATAAATAACAAGCGGGTCGCTAGTTCTATATAAAACTTTTCCGTTACTTATACTTCCGTATAAGAGTAAAAACAAGTTTTCCATTTTAAGTTTTAAAGTTCACGCAACAAAATTACAGGCGACCAGTACTATCTATAGTAATAAAATGCCATCAATCACGCAATATTTCTATAGATTGGCCAAAAAGGGGAAATTTTTATGGGTCGTTAGATTATTTCTGCCTACCTTTGTTATACTAAACTTTAGTGCGTAAGCACCGCACTTTGTATTCTAGGACTGTTCTATTGAAACACGTCGAATCGTTTACATTGTTAGGTTAGTTAGAGCTTATCACTTAAATGTGACCGAAATCTAATTGTGATTGATTTCATATTGTATTATTATATATTTAATATTGCACTAAATATTAATTAATATTAGTAATATAAGAGAAGAAATTAAAAAACGTTCTCTCAAATCCTTGACTCATCTCTAGAAGTGATCTTTAATCAGAAAAACCATGGAAGGAGGTAAGTACAAAACAGTGGGGAAATAAGCAGTGAAATTAAAAAAAGCATACGGTGAGTCCATGGAATACAAAGTGGGTTTTCCTTATTGAGTACAAATAAAGGACAAAATTACGAATGACAGAACACAATTTATTTTGTATTCGACATGAGACGTTATACCATTGTCGTTTCATAGGATACTAAACCAACGAGGATACTAAATTGAATGCTTAAGAAATTTAAAATATTGAGGTAAAGTAATTTTTTAATAAGAAAATTTCAAGTAAAATGCATCTTCCAATGTCTTGAATTTTTGGCAGAAAACGATATTTGTCTAGATTTGAATCTACAGCTATCAAGCGCAATCAATGGCGCTCTACTGTATCAGGTCGGCGTTATATTATTTCTTCAAAGTTTGAATTTAATTTTAAAATATCTTGTAGTGGAATTGCAATAAAATATGGAATAAATTCTCCGAAGACCAACGGTTTCCTTTGAAAGTTCAAACAGAATATGCAAGATAGTTTTCAAGGAAACCGTCTACGTGTTCTGCAGTAATAAAACATTTCGTTATATTTACTTATAACATTATTAGATCTTTTATAAGGTCTATGAATACTTGTGATCAAGGGTACGTAGTGGCACAGCCGCACAGCGTCTTACTGTAAACGTGATGGTTGTGGGTTCAATTCCCATTTGGGGAGACTTTTCTTTTCTTCGATCTGTTAACAAAACAAATCGTATATTATATATGTATGACGTCTTGCAAAATTAGTCGAAAAGTGGAGAATGGAATATAATTATTACCTCTGCTAAGTCTCATGTAGGCGAAATACAGCGTACAATTAAAAAACAATATATTTTTGCGTTTAACTATTCCAATTTGGATTATGTGGAGGGTGGGTTGACTCTCCTCACCACTGAAGACAATATTTTTGTTCTATACGCATCTGCATATTATAATAATCGCTATCTTCACACAAATTGCTAAAAAAATAACAGTTATGTAAAACAAGAAAGGATAGGATTTGAGCACAGATTGATCGTATAGCGCCGGCAAGCACATTACTATGTGCATCCGGTTACCATAGTTATGACTTTATCGCACATTCATGAAGCTATCTGAGTATATACAATGTTTTTTATTGTTATTTAATAAAATATAAATTTGCAAATGCTAGCACGATGGTAGTGGGTTCGATTCTAAGCGCGGAGCGCGAACGAGACTAAGCGCGGCGATGAGTTTCACTGGTAGAAGATAGAAAGCAGTGGATCTTCTCTAGATTCCCACGTTATCTCTGCCTGCCCTGCTATTTGCGATAAACAGCGTCAAGATATAAAAATAATTCTAATAAATTGAAATTATTCCGGATAAATTTGTGAGATATTAATGTACATATAACTGTAAATAAGAATCATAGCTGCAGGCTCGAACTTCATTCGGTTTTGGTTAAACTGAATATGGCGTAGAGTCCGGCAAGCCATCACGCAATGTTTGAGATTAGATCAGCTATATTAGATATTAGATAAAGCGATGTAAATATTTTTTCAATTTGAACTAGTAGTTACTGAGGTTGGAGCATTCACTGAATAAACTATTCTGCTTTGTAATATGTCACTCTCTTTGTTATATAAATATAATTTATATACTGTTGCCAATTGTATTAAGTCCCATATAACTTTATGTTGGTCATAGAACAAAATTCCTCTTTTGTCTTTGAACAAGGGTATTTTATGGTGACTATAAAAAGTAAATCGACCCCTTTACAGGGTTTCTAATGAAAGGAGCGAAGTCACTGTGTAGTTGTTTCTTCATAACAATTTTTTTCACACGTTTCCGTATGTGTTGAATTTGTAAAAGTAAGTGTTCACTTCGCTTCACACACTTATCTCGCATATTATATAAACGTTTTATTAAAATAAATGTCTTCAAAAGAATATCCATTTAAATTTAAAATGGCTTTACAAAATGTTTTAAAAATCTTCTCTTTATATATACACAGTAGTATTTTTAAAAATATATATATAATATTCATAATATTTTAATATAACGATATACATACGAGTATATGCATTTGGAATATAGCTTGGTGTTTTTAAGTGTCTACCAATATTATTTATTACAGCGTACGTGGATTGAAATTATGCTTGTGTTGCAGACTAACTTAAAAAAAACTACTCGTAATAAATTTTGAAATTTAAATAAATAATCTATCTATCATTAGAGACGCCAGGCAAGTCCACGTAAACCTTCAGTTAAGACTTCAGAACTAAGTCTGTCTAAAGTGTATGTTATTCATACACTAGAGTAGATTACTGTTTTAATTATTGAAGCGGCCCAGCCGTAGCGAGTGACAAAGGCGTGTTATTTAAATTAATATTTTACAGTGCTGTACGCTCCCGACCCCCTTGTCTACTGATGACTCACTTTAACGACGTAACGACTCTAATTTTTTTTGACTGTTTATTTTTTGTAGATTTGCATTCTAGGGTTTGTGTTATTTGAGACGCTTTTTTTAGTTTATAGATAAGTTAGGTATTTCATTAGTAAAAAAATATCAACTGCGGATAATTTTTTTCGCTCACGGAATCGCTCATCGAGGGTTCCATACCAATTTCAGGTTTCGAAGATGATGGGATGTCATTCGTATTTTTTATTTATCACAATTTACCACACACAAAAAAAGATATAACTATAATCACTTTGATTTACAATTAAATTGCCAATTTATTTTCATTACGTATTTCGTTTCATCTTCAATTAAATATTCATATAAAATGGACTTTTAATTAAAATATACTGTTAATTGAATATAATATACTGCGGTTGTCTCAAATAATCAAGTCATTAAATAGAAAGTTACATATTTTATATATTTTGTTGTTTCCAAGTTTAATTATGAAAATATTAAAAAAAAAATTGAAAAATTTAAAAGTCAAAACTCATTCCCTATAAGAGATAATTTCTAGTGATGTCATATGTACTTGTAACTCATCCACTTCCACGGGTTGCCTGGAAGACATCTCTCATAGAGATAAGTCCACCTTTGTGAACTAAATATTTTTTGATGTAATTTTCTTACGTAAGTTTAGTACAATAAATAATATTATAAGAGAGATATTCTTCTATTATCTTAAGACATATATTTCTAGCTAGTTTCTTGTTGACGGCGTTGCGTTTTGCTTGTTCATTGTGTCGAATGCCAATATTTGGGTTAGTGGTCGTCATTCACGTTGATTTGGTGCAGTTAATTGGACATACGTTGGTGTGATTACCGCTAGGTGTGTAATTTATTCATATTTTTTTTGGTTTACAAAGATTTCTTTTTTAATTTAGAAGGAGAATCTTTCTTTCTTTCTATATCATAACCATAAATAAAAAAAAGTGTAGTGGTAAGTGAGTAGTGTAAGACACTTAGTTTTTTGTCTTGTCCGAGCGAACAAATAAGGACAGAATTGAACCCAAAACCATTGCTATTACAGTCAGCACTGCGATGTTCTTTTTCAGTAACTTGACAACAATAAATGTATTTGGGCGCCTCAAATTGGATTCTGTTGGAAGGTAAGTCAAACATTACAGCTTCAAGAGTCCTCTCTACGTGATATGAATAAATTCAGCTACTTATCGGACATCGAAAATTACATAGAAATTGTAGTCTAGCTCTGTCTGTTATTTAAGAAAAATGTGACCATGATATATTCGATTTGACAGTAGGTATATTAGATGAAAAAATGACTAATAAAAATATTTTATTATTCAAAGCTTACTATAACATTACAATAAAAGATAACTATAATTATAATTATAGTGTGAAAATAAATGGTGTTGATGATTTCTCACTTCGGAAGCTATTTAGTTTTACTACTAAAATTATTTCTAAATTAAATAACTGATATTTTTAAAATTACTTACATTTTTAAAATATATTTGCCGATGCTGAATTTACTGTTTGATCAGTTTGTATTTGTATTTTTAAATCATCATGCTCACGAAGCTCAACACGTCATGTTAGTACGCTTCTACTTTGTAATTTTCTTCCAATTCCTTACATCCATAGAACAATCGAAAGCCGTTATAGAAATAGGTTGAAAGCTCGAGTTCGACTTTCGTCACTTTTATCTTGAGGGCACTCCAGAAAATTGAGTCTTTAGCTAATTGGTACCTTGAATATCGATATTAAATTCAGATTTTAATCAGAATGTTACAATCGAGACAATAATCGTTTCGAATCCATAGTTAATTATTATTTGTCTATTCAAGACACTCCCAGAAACTGTAGTCATTATTGAGGTTTCAACTATTTATGAGAAGTAGAGACGTTTTTAAATTCTAAGAGTGAAGAGAAATTTTGTTCTCTTAAAGCGCGGCGTTGAGTTCTGCCACCCAACATGGACTGCCTCAAGGATTCAGAAAAGCGGGGAATGGAGTGTCTTAACATTTAGTTCAGTTTTCGCTACCTTGCTGTAGCTAGCTTAAGATTAAAAATGTTGCATTAAATAAAAATCAAAACAGTACACAGAGAAAGAAGTGAAGTGAAATGACTGTAAACGGCACAGGCTGTGGGTTCGATTTCCCCTCTTTCTTCGCTCTCGTGACGGGATAAAGCGCGGCGTCGAGTTCCGCCATTCAACACGCAATACCTCCAGAATTCAGCGCAAACTGAGAAACGGAACATATCAACTGTGTGTGGGATACAGGGTAACGCTTAAAATAAGTAAAAAACAATCTATTTATTATAGTTTTGTATAAAGTTTCCATCAAAAATAAAGTAATATCGAGGTAAAAGGCTTCAATTAGCTGCAAAAAGACCAGTGCATACCGTTATAACTAAAACTAGAGAAGATATAGGTTCGTGTTTTTTTACATATTCATTCTGATTTATAAAAGTCATTTTGAATTTTTGGTTCTAATATATTTAGTGACATACAAAGGCGGAATACAACGCCGCATTTCGAGAACTTGTAAAACAACTGAAAATACGACTGATTTTGGGTTCGATCCCTTCTCGAGGACACAAAAAAATATATATTATTTTCAAAATATTAATAACACTGTAAAATGTATATTACACACAACTGAGCTTTGAGCTTTTAAATAGGTAGTGTACAAGATTTTTAAATATTTCCTTTGAAATTACCCACCAACCTATGTATTTAACATGTGCAAAACTTTTGAGAATTGTGCTTTGATTAATGTAAAAGAAATTAGCTTCGACCAAAAGTGCCAGTGGAATTTATTCATCTCACGTTCAGCTTACACTTGCTCTACACCTTGTGCTTCTCTTGATAACCTTTCTGTTGATGTTGACTATTCATACTCTACGTACCGGCTAATAGTATTTAAATGAAATTCGTATTGTGACCTAGTATTTCTTAAGGAGGTGAATGTAATTCATTTACTTCTAAGCAAACTTTAGCAAACTAAAATGTTTTTTTTTTAAATCAGAAAATTATCTTCGTTTTGATCTGATGTAGGAAGAGATAGGCACAGTGAAAGACCACTTCATTGGTCGTTTTTGCAGTAATTGAGCGAAATAATTCATTACAAATTAATAAAATATTTATACTTTTTGTACATTTATATTATAAAATGGATTAAATAAGTGATTTTAAACTAAAACCAAGAAAACGGCCATTTTACACTAACACATTCAATTTTAAATATGTCACATAGATTCTATCCCCAGTCGAGAAAATGATTATACTTAATTTACGCATTTATGGTAGACAAGGCGCAGCCTTAATCAAATTCTTGTTAATGCCACTCAATATGTAATATCTCGAAGAATTGCGAATAGGAAAGTAGATAGTATGAATTACATGTGTAAAACATATAAATTTTTCAAGTCAAGTAGACTATCATAAAGGAGGTACGTTACAATGTATCCGACAAACACAAACAAAAACAAAAGCGAAGGCAAAAATACTAAATAATTCGTAAAAAACAGCCGGCGTTTGCTCTGCAAGTGACGTCGTTAAGTGCGACATCAATTAGAGACAAAGAAACTCGACTCGTCATAATGACGAACCATGCGTTCTCACTGAGCCCTCGTGTCAGGTCGGTGCTTCATAGTCGGCGTAGAGATGAGATATAGAAAAATATTAATTTGACTTTAGCTGAGCATTAAATGATTATATTTAAGCTTTTCACTTCCTTGTCCTTTAAGATGGAGCGCGATGTTAAATTTAGATAGTCTGCACGGAATATAAACGAAATCGGCCGGTAAGCGTAGAACGAAGACACTATTTTCTGTCAGTCTACTATATATGTCATTTATAATGTTACATTGTGTTGTGATGATAACAGTTTATTATAGTAATCTAGCATTAAAACCAATTTATTATATTAATTTCTTTTGCTTAATAATTATATCTTACAAATGTATAAGATGATCTACGATACAGTACATGTATATATATGATACAGTGGTATGTTTCTTTCATCAATATTTTATCATACAGATAAAAGAAATAATGACAAACCCACCTGAATACTTCATTCTCAAAAATGTAATGGCGTAGCTATACTATGCTATATGTTTAATGGTTAAACATCTTATTATAAATAGAAATAGACGAAAGCGGGAAAATTGTAATCTTCTATAGCGCTTTAAAACAAAAACTATTTTTTAAATTTATTATTATATATTGTAAAAATACAGGCAAGCTAGCTGATTCACGCTCTATCCCGCATATGTAGGGTAGGCAGAAGGACTAGAAATTAATTAATTCTTATAATTACAGCCATCGCGACGAAGTGACGGCATCTGATTAAAAATTCAGTACTTGTGGGTTTGATGCCAACTCGGGGGAATCAAATTGAAACATTTACATTTGCGATTCTCTCTACACCTGCGGTTCTCTTTACATCAGCTGTGCGACTTTGGAACATTAATTTTGAATAAAAATCAAACCGAAGTCACACGGCCACTGCTATTGACGGCATATACTCGTATATACAACTACAGAAACTTATTTAATATTAAATTAGTGACGACGACAGGTGGCTTATTAATACGGAGACCGCAATCTTTTATGTTTTAAAATATTTTTTTTATAATTTATAGGATAAGCATATAATACATATATGTGTCTAGAACTATAAAGGTCGAACACATAACCGTCCTTTTATTTTCTAAATATATAAATAAGGGTCTTTTATTTTTTTTAATTTCGGTCCTTTTTTAACATTTCTTTCATGCAATATCTCGAGAATTGGATGGAAAGTGGGAAGTCGAGTGAGTTAGGTTCTCCTGCGCATCCTATATTCCGAATACAACATGGAGCTAAACATTTTGTAAAATATTATAAAATAAAACGGTATATTTACCACCAAACTACCCTACCCTAGGTCGCGGGTCATCAAAGTACTGGGGAAAACAGAAAACCAAAGATGACCCCAGTTCAAAATTAACAGCTGTCGGTCCTCGGCTTATACAATACCATCCTGAAATGAAATTATTTATTCGAGTCGCGCCCGCTCAATATTCTGAATTATTTTCTTGTACCGCGGGCAACAATGATATGTATGCGTTCGATGATTATACTGCTGGAAATTTAGTTCTTGTTCCTATTGATATATTGTACAAAATCCTTTGAACTTTTAATCTGTTCGAGTTGAAATCAATGTGATGGATAAATGTCAGTACCCGTCATTCGTGCTAAGAAATTTAAATTACAGCAAGTATTAGTAGAATGGCTAACGCTCAAAGGTAATCATAGTTTAATATTTCGAAAATGTTCACCGAAACAAATTCTTTAGGTTTCAATAAATCAAGCGGAAGGTAGACAGATATTATTTAAATTTAACCAAGTTTTTATTTATTTTATGTCATTATAAGTGAAGGGCGGTATTAAGAGCGTCGTGGCGCAACCGCGTTTGATTGTATAAGCGATGGTGGTGGGCTCGATTCCCGCTCAGGGATAAGAATTTTTTTTTTTTTTTTTTTTTTTTATGGGAGAGGACAAGGCAAACGAGCGTTCGGGTCACCTGATGGTAAGCGATCACCGCCGCCCACGACCCCATGCAACACCAGAGGAGCCACAGGTGCGTTGCCAGCCTTTAAGGTGGAGATAAAGGGCACCGGGGCCCGGCATTACCTAATGCGAAACGCAGTGGCAAGGGCCACTACTTCACGCCGGTTTAAAATGCCGGGGGTGGTATTAAATCCGGTCGAGTCTGCCCATGCGTGCTGCCATTACTGGCGACGTGACTCTACCACACGTACTTTAGTCGCCTCTTACGACACCGACAGTACCAGGGTGATCCTATTCTAAGCCGGGACCACACGGCTGACTTTCACCAGAGCGAAGAAATGAAAATATAAATAAATATTTTCTTTCCTCGAGTGGGAATCGAACCCGCAACCAGTCGATTGTGCAGCACAATTTGTACCACTGCGCCACGACCAGCCTCAAATCATTTCCTTGTTTAGGTAAGAAGAGTGTTAATACACTCCATTGCCATTAAGGAATTCCCGTTCCCCACTTTCCGCCGAATTTTGGAGGCATTGCTCGTTACCAGAGCGAGGAAATGAAAATATAATATATATATATATAAAATATACATATAAAATATACATTTAAATTTCCTCGAATAGGAGTCGAACTATGTTGAAGCTAAATAATTTACTATTTTACCAAAACTAAGTTTACCTACTATTTTTATAGTACCTACATACAAAACGAAAAACTATTATACGTATCAGCGTAACCCACATCTTTCGGAAAACAGTGTAAATACATAGCGAGTGTTTCAAGATCCTTTTAATATTTATATCTCTGTAAGTAACAACTTTATATATTATTCCATAAATTACCATTGATTCACTTGCTCTGGGAAATTATATGGTAGTTTGTGTTGAGAACGCAGACGTTTTATAGTACTAACCTACTTCATTTTTATTTTAACTATTAATATAGTTTCCGACAGACAAACACACACACACACATTTAGTACTCATGAGGCGCAACGATAAGGCGTGTGACTGTAAACGCCATGATCGTAGGTTCAATTTCCACTCAAGAGAATTAATTATTTGCATTTTCTCTCTCTGCATAGTCGTCAACGTCGCTCTTTGTCTTGTCACTAGAACGGGAAAATTTTGACACATTCTATTCTAGGACTAAAATGTCTTTATTTGTGTCTAAAATATGGCTTTAATGGAATGGAACAGAATATAATATACACGTATGTACCTACTTGTACTTAGTCATCAGACGAGAGCGCTCCGCTATTCGATGGTCGTTGACGGCCGCAATAACGCAGTAATTATGTGTTAGTGAAAATATCTTTTGTCAAATAAAAGCCTTATATTAAATATATAATTTATTATATTAACCACGTTTTTTTACATAAGTATTTTATATTTCAGTCAACATTACTAATAGATTTTCTTATTTTTTCTTGCAAATATTTTTTTTCCGAGTGGGAATAGAACCTACAACTCTTAATGTTTAGTGTTTGTTTTATCTCAATCGGTTGATAAATATAAACAAACTTAACTCGAATCATATATAAATAATTGGCACAATCAAAAAACAAATTAAAAGGGAAGCAAATAATCTCAAGTAACACCGTGTAAAAAAAAGTAAAAGTACTAGTCCCTTCACATCAAAGCTGTGACCCAATTACGAGGGTAGTCACGCCCGTAATTGCGTGGACGACGGATGAACGATTTGTTCTCAATATATTTACAGTTTTTCAGAAAGGTTTTTTTTAATTTTCTTATATCCTTCATGTAAATATTTAGATGAGGCAGTCAAAACTGTAAACGCAATGCTTGTTGGCTCTGGTTCAATGTTTACACGGAGAAATTATTGTATTTAAATTATTTTCACGGCGTTGAGTTCCCCCAATAAACCCTGATTACCCTGTTATGAAAAAGTGAAAAATTTGTGTTTTTATACTGCAATATTATGAAGAATGCCATATAAATGAGCCAGTGGTTCTTAAATTTCTCTTTATAGAAACTACCGATGCCTTGTCACTTATCTTAGTAGAATAAGGCTTTGTTAGGTTGAAGGCGCAATTTGTTTAAGAAAATACAATTCAAAAATCAATCTAAAAACTCCATTAAACGGTTTGAGTTGAAAAACATATTTTAATGTTATTATTTTTATTATTTTCTCAATGCGTGTCAATGTACCACGGGCACTTATAAACCGCAGTTAAAGGCTGTGTTAACAAATTTATGTTGCATAAAATAAAATGTTAATATTTAATATAAAATATCCAAATGAAGGATTCCTTTCTTCAAGATTCTCCGTTCTCCACTTCCCGTTAAAGTCACACTCTTGTGCCCCTCTTACGACCACCTCGATGTTAAAAAAAAAATTATAAGTTTTTAATTTTTTATGTTTTGTTATATACATACATTCACACAATTTTGTCACATCCTAATGTGTCCCATGATGCACAAAAAAAACCGATAAGCAATATAATAAGTATATTTAATAGAAGGTTGTTGCCAAAGTTTATTCACCGATTTTTACCATTAATATCGAAGGCAAACTCGCATTTACTGACTAACAGTTATTGTTCACAATTTCTTTTTATCGCATCGGCTTCATTCAGGAAAATGATACGAATTTCATAATAAAAATAATAATACATTTCCGGTAAAAATGTTTTTTTTTTTTGTATTTCACTCGATTTGGTTCGTCTCATAAAACAATATGAATATTGAACTCCGCTTTAATAACGATCACTTTTATGAACGTATACGGATGTGCTACGTTTTTATTAAATTAGAAAATATTATTTGTCTTATAGATATAGAAATATACCCCTTTTTATGAAGATAAAAAAGTATATATTAATAAAACCTTGCGAGGAATTTAAGGAATACAGCGAGTTTTCGCTGTATTCCTTAAAGGCAGGGTAGGCAGAGGGAATTTGGGAACCTAGTGTTAAGATTCTCCGTTCCTTATTAAGAGGATCTTATCTTCTCTTCATTCCCTACTTTCGATGAATTTATGAGTTGTCATTCACTGAGTGTTGAGTAGCGGAAATCAATGTCCATGTCACCAGAGCGAGGAAATGAAAATATAACAAGATGCCTCCGAGTGGAGGGAGTGGATTCGAACCCACAACCGTCGCGTTTACATTCACCCCATTTCGTCCATTCAGAAACATAACATATTGGGAACCTTCAGAAACATAATATATTCGAAATTTTTGATTATAATCCGTGATCCGGCAAATTTAATAATTCAACATAATAAAGAAAATTGAGAATAAAATTAATCTTGATTCAAATTTAATATTAAAATCTTAAAAATCTACAAACATGAAATTCGTTAAAAGGTATAACGGTCGGGCGTATCTGTGGAATATAAAATATAAGTGTATTAAAGGCGAGTCGGTCGGCTACTATCCTATCGGGAAACACTGTAAGTAGGCTGCTGTATGATTTTATGAGTGGACGTAAAGCTCGCTGGCTATCAAAAAATCGGTTTTCAAAGAATTGGCATTGTGCACGTACAATGTCGCTTACAAAGTACTTGTCTTCTGAGAGTGTAAGTACGTTTTATATATCTTTGTTCATCTAATTGGATATAGGAGTAAGCTTTCAATATTTTGTTGGTTTGCCTTCTTGCTGTAACTTTTTCAGCTTGACGTTGTATCATACACGTAGCAGGGTAGGCAGATGGTCTCTGGTAACCCAGTGTTGGGACTCTCTTTTCCTATCAAGACACTTCCGTTACTCACTTTCTCTTTCCGTTACCAAACTCAATGCCAAGTTTTAAGTTATTACCAGAGCGAGCAAATGAAAATGAATCATTCTCCCAAGTGGGAAAGAATCCATAACTATATGACTTAATATATATTTTATATATATATATAATATTTAAAAAATCCTGTCAATATATTCAAATGTTCTAAATGTCAGACGATTGTGTGACTTAAGAAGATTCATCCACATCTTTTGAATGTTTTATATGATCAAAATACAAGAACAAAAACAAGTGTATGGTGTACACTAAGCACGATGCCTATCTATTGTACACCTAGTACAGTATATGAGGTTTCATGTAATTTGTTGCGGATTCAACTGTGATTGATATATAAATCAACCAGGATTTAAACGTTATTCGATATTAATTTCTAATTTAAATAAATTACATAAGTTATTTCTGTATTTTATTAATTTATCATCTCCACGCTGTATCTGCGCCGCTGCTATATACCAGAGTAGGAAGAAGGAACCTAGTGTTAAGATACTCCATTTTCCACTTTCTGCAATTTTTCTCGAGGCAGTGCGTATTGAGTGGAGAAACTCAACGCCGGGCGTTTGCCTTGCAGAGCGAAAAATAGAAAATTTTAATAAGCTAGCGGCCGACTCGCGTTTTCTCCCGCATTCCACCTATAATTATTTTATTAATAAGTTCAATCATTTTCAATAATTTTGAGAAAGTCCACTACGTAATTTCAGGCGTTGTAGGTCAACAGCAAGTACAAGTATAAAAAAACCGACCGAGGGTTCCGTTCATAAATTGGAGATTCCGAGCTTTTTTCTGAAATTCAGGCTTAGCTTAACCAGAACTATTTCCTATGATACCTCCCTTGAACTAGCGGCTTTAATACCAAGTTTTTGTCCACTTTTAAGGCTATTATTTGTTAGGATTTAACCATAAATATATATTAGTTTTCAGTTTTTCCCTGAACTATTTTTGCTACTCGTTCAAATTTAAGTAATCGTGATTTGAATAAATAGAAGAATCTATTGGGCTTATTGAGCGTAAAAGTGAAGAGATCGGAAATAAAGGAAAGAGGATTCATGTCAAATCAGTTATGAATATAGTGTTTTTGATATTCAACCGGACCTCGGTTGATGCTTTGCGATACTGCCTATACGATATTACTTCTCTAAGGATAACCTAAAAAAGTCCTTTTTATATTATGAAAAATTTTTCCTCAGTAAGAATAGAATTTAAGTAAATAGAATTTGAGTAATATGTTTTTTTAATTCTATGTGTCAAAACTTTATGTGTCGGAAGTCACATTCTGGTAATTTGTTAAAATACTACAATTTTTTTTAAATTGCATTTTCTTTCACCAAATGATTGTTCTTATTAATAATCTTTGGGTAGAGAAAATTTGTAAAAATCTCTTCACAGAGATGTTAACAACATAAATAATAAAAATAATAAGCGTAAGTGTAAAAATAAGCGAATAAAAATCTCGCAGTACCTTGATTATTATCTCCAAGAAGAGCAGATTCAAGATTTTAATGTAGCGGACATTAAAATTTTATACCTTTTCTAAAAAATAATTTATTTTTTATCGAATAAAAACAATTGTACTGTATACAAAAAAAAAAACATTTCCACAAAGGATATAAGTTCACGTAAGTATGACAATGTGCCGCATCTCGGGAGCCTAAGCAAACGTTGATGATGGACCACCTGTCGCTCTCCTGGTTTTGTTCAAACAAAATAAATTAAGAGAATGCAAATATAAAGTACAGTGCAAATATGCTTACATCGTATCGACGGCTTCGGTGAGGGTGAGGTGAGGTATCAATTTAGGCGGTAGTCGATTTAATTCCCGTCAGAGGTAAATTTCAATATCTATAGTTTAGACATAAATTTTTTTAAATTTAATTATGAATAAAAGATTTAATTGCATATGTACAATAGGGTGGGCCGAATGAGTCGACGCGTGTGCAATTGCTCCAAATATTCGGCGGAGAGTGAAGAGCGGAATTTCTTAATACTGTTATATTATTTAACCTACCTAGTACAGCGTAAATCTGAAAAAAAAATTATAATATAATTATCACATAAGTAAGTAATAACATCAATATTAAACTCCTTTTCTGAAGTTGGTTAATAAGTCACTTTGGAACCTTTGACCGATATTAAAGGCAATAGTGTCGCGTGTCCGTACTGCATTTATCAAGCAGATAAGCTGCGGTGTGGAACCGGTTCGACTCTTGTATCTTATTTTGTAAGAAATAGCTTGAAAGTGAAGTTAGTGTTGAATAATGTTTAGGTAAATTCCTTTTACTTTAAAATTTCACGTTAAAAAGTGACAATGATAGATTTGGATGAACTATTACAAATGTATAATTTAGTTTTCTTTGTATCCTTTTTTAATTCCACGTTGTATCCTCTATAGTTTGACTGTACTAAATTTGTATTTTTATATACGAAACATACATACAAACATAAATAATCAAAACAGAGAGCTAACAAAATCAAAACAAAAGGTTATCCATTTGCCGTTACCTCAAAACAGCAACGTCACTCGTGTAGCGGTCTTCAAATAAATACAAAAATAATATCTTTATTGGTTTTACATACAATGTTTGAGCATAGGTAAACAAAAAAGATATACACTTTTTCCCGTAGCAGAGTAGACAGAGGGTTAACACCTTCAATATAATCATTCTCTAAATGAGAGTCAAACCCACTACCATCATGTTTACAGTTCAATGCTATTCCACCATTCATCTATTAAAGAAAAACTAATACATAAATAAAACAAATCAGCTTCACGCTCTACCCCGCACACAGCAGCATAGGAACCTAGTGTTAAGACACTCCATGCCCCAGTAGTACATAAAAAAATGTATATCGATATAAAAGAAAATGCCTTAATTTGTAATATTTGCAATATATTCAATTGCATTAAGAAAGAATGCCAACCAATTATGATAAGAGTGCGGAAGTACATGCCTCAATACGTGACCTTTATCTGGATAGGAAAATATACGGAACTCTTCCATTTCCTTAGATGTTAATCCATACTCCAATATTATTTATACAGCTTCGTTCATACTTTTATAATAAGATTTTTCTAAATATATTTGCTTTTATTTTTTTTGTGTTCTTGGCTTGTTTACTAGTAGTGTGATAATTTGGAGACAAATTACAACCTAGTGTCAACACACACCGTGCCGTATCCGCCGACCAATTTTCAAGATATTGCGTGTAGAGAAAACGCCGGAATTCTACGCTACGCTTTGTCATTTTAGTTTTAAATATATCAGGACTCGGAGTTATCCGGTTCTTATTCTTTCATTAATATCACGTTTAGCCATAATTTCTAAGTTATCTAAGTTCTTATATAAGTTATGTTTGTAGAACAAGTCGGTTTGCCTGCCTGATAAATGTGCTCCCGACACGCGACGCCACTGCAACATCGATTAAGAGAATGCAGGTATATTGCACGTGTTACAATTTCACGGCTTTTAAACTAAAGTTACTCGAGGTAGATTGATCATAAGAAATTTGTAGTTTATATCTACTTAGTCCGTCTCATATATTTTTACATTATTTAGCTGAGAAGACCGTCGTGGCCAAGCGGCAAGTCGGTATTTTCGCAGTACACCGACATTTTAGTTTTTAGTAGAGTTAGAAAAAACACATAGCTTTTCTTGCTTAGTCCAGAAACAAAATCATAGCTGATATTATATCGTGAAAACCACAAAGAAATATAATATATAGAATATTCCACTTTAATACAACGCTGTATATCACAAGTAGGTCTTGATTACGGCCCCCAGGTGGGGCGTTCACTCAAACTTATTACAGGATTACATCTTCCCGTTCTTCGCTATGAGTCGGATTTCCCTTCGCTTCCCTTTATTTATTGCATCGGTAGCTGTTCCTGATCTGTGTTTATTTTATAATTTGCGTTCGTGAAACGATTTGAATGCCACATTTTTAAATTAAAAATTATCCAATATTTAAATTAAAGTGATGATAGGTTTTCCTGTTTTAATTTTATATTTAAATTTACATATAAATTTATTTTTTTGTAAATTTATAATATATTACATTGTTAGATTTCCATGTGAATTTGATTTAAAACGCAGAATCTTGCGGCGTTCAGTGAATTTGATTACTTACATTTTGTGTATTTTACTTGTATGTAAAAATTTTGTAAAGGCGTAAATTTTAGTCTTGTAGTTCGTTTTTTAACAAAATTATAGTATTACAAATTTTTAGAAGAGAAACAAATCCCTGCTGGAACTCTCTTGATCTCGAATGTTAATAAAATTGTGTTTTCACTACAAACTTCTGCGGCTTCATTAGCACTTGCAAGTTAGTTGTACACAGAACATGAACGTGTTAGAAAGGCATGCAGAGAAGGTAGAACTAGTATGATTCCGAGGCGGTTGTACATCAGTGGAACAGCGTTAGACTGTAAACACACTGGTTGCAGGTTCGATCCCCACTCGGGGATTTAGATTTAAATTATTCTTACATCCTCGTTCTGAAAATTAAACGCAGCTCTACTTCACAGAATGTCTAGAATTCCGAAGGTCATGAGAGTTAATATTTTCATTTCTTCGATCAGCTGACGAGGTAAAGTGCAGCGTTGAGTTACGCCACTTAGTAGGTTGTTCGTTGCGTTTACACTCACACGCTCGTGCGTCACTTTACATATACTTTTTCTGTTCTTAGCAGGAGAAGATAAAAACGGTAATAAGGGTGCCGGGGGAGTTGCCAACAGGCGTGATTTTCAAGTTTGCCGACCTGTTGCACCTGGTCGAATGTGTTCTGGGATTCATTTTATGTTATCTTGGCAAACACTCAAAAATCTTAAGATTTTAAAAGTTTTAGAAGAAAATCTTGGGATAAGAGTAATAAATTTGTGCTATGATGTTAGGTATGCATTTTATATTATGTAAATCTATTTAGGCGTAGGGCACGGCCTTCCACTCGTGGTTTGAATTATGTTCATTTACTCGCCCTAGTAACATGAAAACGCAGTTCAGTGTACCATAAGTAATTTTTCAAATTTTGGGCGGAAAGTGTGGAAGATAGCGCTTAAAATTACGTTCCCTCTGCATGCCTTGTATACGACACATAGCGTGAAGTTATAAAAAATAGGACAATATGGTGACACGAGTCAATTAGATTGGTTTACCGTATGGTGCCTAATAGAGGCTTACAAGCAGATTGACATATTTGACTATTTTTAAGATATTGTAAATCTAATTAGGCTGTCTAAAAACATAAAAATGTAGAAATTTACAACGGAAACGAGTCCAAACTTTACAAGCTCTGTTCAGGTAGATACGTCTCAACTCCACTGCGATGGTGTCGATTACTCCGCCCCATCTATACAATCAAATCGATCGCCTGTTATTATAATACGTTTCACGCCGCATTGCCTCCTCAGTCACAAAGCTTCAGTTGGCGTTTATTCACCGTTACTACGTTGTACGGACAAAGGCATTTCAAAGGTATATTATCTATATTATGATATACGCTCATCTTCCTTCAGGATTTAAGTTAAGGCGGCTTCTTACTCTCAACGCGTCATGTTTCCTTTATTACTTAAAAATATTATTTTAGGTAATCGTGCAATTGATAAATTAATAATTGAATAAATGTTAGAATAATAGACTAAACTAAATTTATAAAAAAATAAAAAGATGTTATTGTGGCACAATGACAAAGTTGCGGGTTTGATTTCTACTCGGAGAAGCGGGGCGCAAAGTGTAACTGTAAATGCGGCTGTGGGTTCGATGGTTCATTTTCCACTTGAGAAAATGAATTATATAATATGTTCATTTCGTTTTGAGGCAAAAGCTCGGAGTCCAGTTTCGCCACTCAATACGAAAAACTACCAGAATTCGGCAAATAATGAGGAACGGGAGTGTCTTGACACTAGGTTCCCTCTGTCCACCCTGCTGTGTACAGGATACAGCGTGACGCAAGAAAAAAAAAGGTATATTAGCAAAGGTTATCCATTAAGGTAGATAGTTTTCGTTGACAGCGTCAGATTATAAAAAAATTGTTGTTGAAGTTTCTTCGGGGAATGATTATATATAAGTCTATATTTTTTTTCCAGCGCCCGTAAAATACAGCACCCTCAGAGTCTCAACAAGCACTTTAAGCGCTAAAACATTAAGCTTTCGACTCAAAATTTCAACGATAACGAATAGTAAATAGAAGTGGTATGAAAATTGTCATAAAGTTCACGCAAACGAAGTTGCTTGCCCCCACTAATAGTAATATAAAACCGTCATGATTTATTCATCTTATGTCCTCAGCTAAATACCTCACAGTTTTTCCTCGACGTTTTACGCCGAGTAATATATTATTTTCCGCCCACACGCTAAAAACTCAAATGTATGCAGGTCTGAATCTAAAAGTACATATGAGCGTAAAATGCTTATGCAAATGTCCTACTTTAGTGGAGTTCGTTTGAAAAAATAAAGCGCAACATTTGCCTAAATATTGCAATATTATGGATCTCTCACATTTCCTCGGGATTGCATAACAACTGTTTTAGATACTGAAGTAAATTTTTTAAATTTAATGAAGTTATTGACGTAGTTATTCAGATTTAATTGTAGAATGTACTTGACAACCTAAGGTGAAGCTATGGAATTCTTAG
This sequence comes from Heliconius aoede, assembly GCA_037355905.1. Lineage (NCBI taxonomy): Eukaryota > Metazoa > Arthropoda > Insecta > Lepidoptera > Nymphalidae > Heliconius > Heliconius aoede. Next base: position 295,241 of record JBAIZZ010000155.1, read on the forward strand.
TAGTTTTCTTAGTGAGTAGCTTAATTTTAATATTATTTTATATATTCACATATAAATAACATACTTATTACAACATACTTTGAATAATATAATATTAAAATTAGGATTCAGTTACAATTATAGGCTTTTTCTTAAAAAAATCGCAGAAAATGTAGAATAATATTTGAGGCTAGTTGATAAGGCCTTATATTTTTTTTGTTGTTACATGTCATGGATTCGGTTTTATCATATTAACACTCGCTTATATTTTGATGAAAGAATTTCCAATGTGTGATAATAACACCTCCACTCAATACGACATGTCTCCAGAATTCGGCGGAAAGTGGAGAATGAAAGTGTCTTAACGAGAATGGAGCGTCTTAACACTATGTGCCCAGGATCTGTACACCCTGAAGTGTTGCCAACATGAAGCTAAAAAATATATATTCATCATGAAAAGACTTTCTATTAAAGCCCTCGCAGTGTACACCTGGTGTACCAACACACTCATAGTCTCATTGCATGTAATATGAGACGATATTACATTTACATTACAAAACAGTTGTGACGACGTCGGTATAATACAATTAACTTGTCACAGAACAAAAATGAATAGAGCACCTTTTATTATGAGAATTGTTCACCACTGTATGTTATAATAATGTCTATTTAAAACCTGCACGTTGTAATTGCTTGGAGTCTCTTTTGTAATACATACTTTAGACAAGTGAGTTGTTAGTGTCTACTTGCCTTTAGTTATATACGTTTCAAATAAAGCTTTTTAGTTAATAAACGTAGTTTATAGATTCATTTTGAAGTGAAATTTATCAAATTAGTTTTTGATGTGGTAAATGTTTGATTCGTTAAAATTAGTTCAAATAGCGTTTTTTTATTGCCAATATATTTGTCTCCATTGCTTAAAAAATGTGTGGCGTTAGGTAATGCTATAAAGAGCTACTTAGATATTCTTCTGAGCTGATGAGTCACACACTGAAAAAAACTTAATATTCTAAGGCATAACCGTATCATATACAGATAGATCGCATTGCAGGAAGAAGACAAATCAGGCATCATAGTTAGTGAAGACTTGTTAGCGCCGCCTTGGAGTTACGTTCTAGAAATAAACTGACCATAATTCAGGTCTGGCTAAAATATTTTAAAAAGCTATAGAGAAATTCTTCTGCTATACCTCTCGCCCGTTCTACCGCGAACAAAATTCTACTCAAGATAATCTAAATAATGTTTTACTTTATTTCACGAAATATCTTCACTACAAAGTTCAGTGTACTCCAACAAATCTGTATCAGGTCTTGCAAAGTTAAGATATAAATAATTTTTCGATACTCTGAACGACAGAAGCTTAAGTCTTGGAGTAAGCAGTACGGTGGCCAGTTTGATGCAATCATTGTGTGTTGTATGCTTCGTCTCTTGCCAACATCGTTCACAATTTGAATGCCTTTCTTTACAACTGAAATAATATAATTCATGTACTTATTTATTTATATATATTTATATATTTTATTTATATATTCGTTGCCTTCTCTATTATGAAACAAATCAGGTTATACTAGAAAACCAAAGTAAGAAGTAAATACATAATAAATTGCAAGAACATTGTTTAATGTACACAGTATGAAAAAATCTTACCAATATAAATATAATCTTTTTATGGCACCAGAAATTTTGATCACCATCTTGACTTATAATTTGATGACAACTTTTTCTTCTTTTAATAAATCTTAGTTTTGAACAAGCATTAATTTTTTATGTTAACGAAAAAGTTTTTAGTTTCTGTGACCGTTAAAGTTTAATTAGATTTGGAAATGTGAAAACTTGTGACTATCTGGTAATGGAGTCTTTTTCTTTTAAGTGAATGTGTTAGCTACTGAGGCTCTGAATGGTGGTTGTAGGTTCAAATATGCTGATCGCCTGGTGTAGTTAGTCAATGTAAGACTAAACGTGGTTTCATCCAGAGAAGGTAAACACTAAGCAAACACAAGAGGCAAAACTATGTACAATACTGCCATAATAATATCTATTTTCATATAGTCCAATTTATAAGCAAAAACAAAATACGGAAAATAAAAAAAAAACCGAACAAATACTAATAAGACGAAAATAATATAACAGATAAAGTAAAATCTGGCGTCATAAACGAATTGAACTGATAAAAAGATTCTTGTTTAAAAGCGCGATACGAATATTTCCCTCAGAATGAATTATTAAACGTTTTCGTGTAAAAAACCGAAAAGAAATTTCGCGGTACTTTCATCCAAGTTATATTCCCTACAAGGGTCAGGCTTAAGAGAATAAATGGTAGTCAAAAAGTTGACTAGAATCTAGTTAGTGATTCGGAAAAAGTGCAAATTGAGTCCTCTTTTTTGTTTTCATCTGACCTTATTTGAAAAGAAAAATTCCAGGACTTAAATAAATATTAGAAGGATTTTGCGCTATCTTTGAAGAGAAAAAAAATTTCGTTACTCGTGACGTGTTTTAAATAGATATTTTTAATTGAAACTTATTTATTTCGAAAATAATTTTATTGAAGTCGGTGTTATATATTTTCATTTTATCTTCAGCCTCTTTCTGCATTATACTCATGTATAGAATTATTTTTGGGTACAATTGTTTTCTCGGGAAGGTATCCTCTATAATTTTTCACTTCTCTTCTAAGTTTAATTTAAATTCATTAGCCTCCCTTATATACATAATACCAAAAATGAGTTAATATTTTCCACTTTAACAAAAATAGCAATATGAAACTGCAAAGTTATTAATCAAATCACCTTTCGATATCCAGAGCTTCCCGCAAATTTCTCGATAAGATTGATTTTAAGTATAAAGGGAGAACTTCACAAGATTTATGAAAGTTCGTGCAATTACTTAGGGATAATCGATCGAGCTCTTGTGAACTCTATTAAACAAACTTGTACCCTCTCGAGGTGTAGTTGGTGTTAGTTACATTGCCTCATTCAAAACACTTGCCCAAGTTCCCAGAGCTTTATGCTACATATGCTTCATCTGAAAATGATCACTTGCAATACTTTTGATTTTGTATAAAAAAATTAACTTTCCCCGCACTAATTGCAAGACAGATATGCAATTGACAATCAATATGGAATAAACGTACGAAAATTAGACGAAAAGTAGGGAATGGAGTGTCTTAACAGTAGATTCTTTTTCATATATTTTGAAACTTGAAATGGTTTTATAAATATTTTAAAACATTTTATACGTTAGTACACTTTTTTCTTTTACAAATTCAAGAGAATCAGACTGATAAGTCATCGCGACATGTTCAGGATAACGACCTAGGAAAGACTCCACCAATTACTATTCCACAATATCCTTCGACATCTGATCAGCAATGGTTTTCGAATATTACAGCGAACTTAACGTGCTCCCTGAATTTGACCCTTCAGATAATAATCAAAATATATAATGGTGGATTCATAAAATCAAAGAATACGTCTGATAATGAATGTCTAACAATTGCTATTCAGAAAAAACCATGTGATGAATGAAGCTACAAAATAAATTATTATAATTAGTCGCCTAGTCTTGAACAAGAGTAATTAAATCTGAACCCTGTCTATAGGTAAGCTCTCGTACAAGTCGTTAGAGAGTAATCGATGGTGCGATAGGAGTTGTATTAAACAAATTTATGGTGAAAGAGGGTTATCCGTACCACCCAACATATTGGAATATCAACATGACTGACGTTTAGTTACGCTATACGCAAATGATATATGTGAAGTTCTGAAAATGAAAGTGAAAATAAAATATTTGTTTGTAAAAAAGTAAAAAATTTGGTTGCAATATTTATTTAAATATTTATAATTAATTTTTGTAATTGAAAACTTGAATGTACAAAGTAATTTAATTTAAAAATATATTCAAATAAAAGAAAAGGAAAAATTAGAGGAACAAATAAGATTGTAGTATACCCCTGGTGGGACTCGAACCCACAATCCCCGGCTTAGGAGGCCGATGCCTTATCCATTAGGCCACAGGGGCTTACAGGCACTTTGATAAATTTGTAATACATATAGTATAAATTGCGTTAGTGTAATGAAAATTTGATAGTTTATTTAAATATTTTTAATTACGTGTGAGCGAGAGAGTGGGTCCATATTCAACCAACAGTATACACACGTGTGAGCGAGAGAGAGAGAGAGAGTGGGTATCAATTTTTACTATTTGTAAACGATTTGTTAAGTACGATTCTAGTAATTTATAACCAGTACCGTTGATCGCTATTCCCCTAAGTATTACAATACTGACGTTAAATATAAACCCAATCTGGGATAAATATTTATCTAGTCGACTGTAAATAACTTTTTAATTTTTTTAACTTTTTCATTTTAATTGTTATAACTTTGAAATTGACTTACGATAGCACTGATTTTCCTCTTTTTTTAACGACTTTACGAGCAACACGGGAGTATCTACTCCTTCATTTAACGACGCGGACGATGCCGTCAATAAAAGCTAGAAAAAACATAGTGACTTAAAGTTTTATAATTAAATAATATTTCTTCATTATAGTCATAACAGGGGAAGCAAACTAACCAAGTTTATACAACAGTGCGGACAATTAGGTCAGCCCTTCAGCGCTGTCTATGACGGAAGCATTTCCTATTAATATTCGTTGAAACTTACTTTATTATATTTATTTTATAGATAAGTAAAATTTAAGTTTAAAATATACGATAGTTTATAAAATGAAAAAAGATTGGAAAAAGAGTGATCTATCAGAAAAATCTTTTGTTCTCTGTAAGAGAAGGATTTTTTCCGATTTTCATCAAGGAGATGAATATATAATGTAATATTATATTTTTTTTTCAATTCCCCGCTCAATAAGTCTAAAACGTAGCGTTGAGTTTCATCAGTATAACTAAAATACAATAAAAGTCAATCCAAATGAATATTGTTATGTATCATTTAGTCGTATAATTATAATAATTAGATATTTTAGCAGTCTCTCAGTGGCAGCTGAGCAGCTTCCAGTGTTCATACTTCATAACGCACTATGTGTAACAACCGCTTGTTTTAGATGTCACATTACTAATGTGAATCTGCATTCACTGTGATGTGTGAGATACATTTAATTTCGTTAGGTATATTACAAAAGGGAATTCGTAGGTTTCAATCTAGAATTAGGAAATTTAAATAGTGTAATTTTTTTTATTTAAAACTCTTCCCTTATTGAGCGACTGACAGGTTTACCAGTAGTTTTATGATAGTTTTACCGGTAGTTTACGAAATCTCCAGTAGTTTTATGTCCAGACAGTAAAAAATAAATTTGGCATATAGGTAGGTAGTCCTAGAATCTAGTTGAAATTTCCAAGAGAACGGAGAAAAACGGGATTTTACCTTTTTTAATACACGTTAACATAGATGCCTATACTACCAGTTTTTTTTAATGAAGGTTTCTTCTGACATTATATTTTTCTTTACATTTACTTCTATATTTTATATTTTTTATTAAAAGTGTTTTCTAGGAGTATTTGGTGATGGAAGTGTAGGAAGTGAGACACTTGCATTAAAACTTGCATAGAATAGTATTAATATGGTCTTAGTTAATTAACTACCTAAAATGGTGACGAAAACGCAGCATCCAGTCCTGCCACTCAACAGGCAAAACCTCGAGAATTCGTTGGAAAGTAAGGAACGGAAGTGTCTTAATGGGAACGGAGTGTCTTAACACGAGATTTTTAAGTCCCCTCTGGTTAACCTTATATATGTGGGACACAACGAAGATAAAAAAAAGGAAGATAAGATTAAAAAAAGACTAATATCCTCTTTATCCTATTACTTCACATACGCATCTTAAAATGAAATTCGTTTAAGGCGAGCGGGGAAAATATGAAAGCCTCTAGGAGCTACTTTGCGATATACTCGTATGCATGTAAATGTTTGAGGGCGGGCAAAAATCCAAATTGAAACATGTGACTGAAATAGGCTGTGAATATACGTAGGTATATATGAGAACTTTTAAAATTAATTAAAGTTAAAGAATTAATTAAAGTTACAACTTTTATATTTGTCCCCGGGAGAATGATTATTTTTCAATGATCTTCATTTCTTTGATAGATAGTGTGGCACTTAGTTTTCCCATACAACCCGTAATGTTGAGAAAATAGTGCGAGAATTGGGAATCAGAGTGTCTTAACACTACTGGTATTATTCCTTTTAAAATTTTTGATAGAGTACTATAACTGCATAATTTCATTAAGCACAAGTAACAAACAAATAGATATCAAATATAAGTTATATATGAACACACCTTGTTGTCCCATTTACTCCGGTATCGATTGCAGGCCATTCAATGGTGGCGCGATTCGTTTTGACAGAACCGACTTTGATTTACCGACAAAGCTTTGCCATTGATTCAAAAGACTTCGGCTTGAAAAGGAGAACGTGGCGGACAAATAAAAAATGGGTAGATAATAAATAATTAATTTTTATTTATTGATATTAACTGTATTTTGTACTAATTAACTAATGTTAAAGCTTTTTTTACTACATAAATATCTGGTCGTCGTGGCGCAGCTCAGTGTTTGACTGTAAACGAAACGATTGTAGCTTCGATTCCCACTCGGAGAAAGACCTATTTTTCATTTCTTTTATTTTCTAAGAAAGCGAAGCGTTGCGAAGTTCTGCAATGTATGTATGCTTGTATATTCTACAAACTATCCACTCAAATATCCTTGTAAAAACTTATTAAATTTTTGATTAAAATATATGAAGTCAGCTTTAATTTAAAGTATATACATAAATTTAAACACATTCACCTCGCAACAAAGGAAATGTTATATAATAATACCTAAAAAATCTGATTTACGCCTTATATAATCCAAAAAGGGCCGCATTCGCTCCGTGTATCGCTTTGACTGTTAGCGCGTTGAGATACCGCGTAGCTATTGTGATTCAAATTTGCATTGTATTGAAAATAATCATAAATTACATTTACAACGACGCTTTTTATAGGTATAAGATATTTTATGTTTGAAGGTATATATATATACCTTCTGCCTACGCTGTTATATACGTGATAAAACGTGAAGCTAAACAAAATAAATATTTTTTTTTTTCTTAGGCTTCTGTAAGGTTTCTTTTATATAATATAAATATTATTAATAAAATAACGTTTGTTTTGCACAAGTCATCTATCACTAAATTAGCTGAATTTTTTAATTCTAAAACATTAAATAAAAAATAAGACTGAAACACCGATTTTATACTGTTAAAGAAACTCGAACCTGATTAAAAGTAACCACAGAGTCGGTGCCTCCGATGTAATGCAACCATAATGCCCACTTCGGTTGACCCCAGCTCGGTTTTATAAAATAGACTTCTATTTTTACTATTGCAGTTCTTACTATAGGAGATTGTTATACAGGATAAAATAGAAATTGCTATATAATGTGGTGAAGTCTCTATATTTTTGAAAAAAAAATATATTTCAAGATGTGATATATGTAGTATAATTCTAACTACAAATTTTCGCATTTCGTGCTGAGTGGCTGAATTCAACGCCGCGTTTTGTCTTGTTGTCAGAGCGAGAAGATGAAAATATCGAGCCACCAAGCCTTTCGAGTTTACAGTCGCACGTTTGGGCCCCTGCGCGCCGCCATGATTGATCTTTTCACTCCTCCCTCGTTTTATCACAACGGAGAAATGCATGGAAAGCCAGTCTTAATAGTATTAGCTATGCATCGGAAGCTCAAAGCCTAGATTGACTCACTGCGGGAGCATGTTTTAAATATTTTAGACAACCCACTATACTGCGGTTCCTTTTCTAAGCACGTTGGGATAAATAAAATATGAATCAGACTTACGGTGACGCTTTGCGGTACGTGGATTTTATAAAATTAAAAAAAAACATATATTGATATAGGAGTAGAAAAAAGAGAAACTAGATAGAAAGAAAAATCGGTCAAAAGCGTTCGCATTTACATACCAAGGGTTCCGTAGGTATTGTAGGATTGTATGTAGACGGGAAGTACGATTAAAAAAAGTTGACAAATTTAAGTTAGCATACGTCCTTATATCCACTCATTTTGTATGAATTGAATTACATGTCCACGAGAAGTACTCAACATGGTTTTATTACGCGACGAATTTCATAAACAATGCAGCGAAACGATGCATAAACGCTTAAATTATTAATTTCGTTGACATAAAAGCTTAATTTTTTTCTGTGCTATAAACAACCGACCGACCTACATATTTGATATTAATTTTACATTGATACGAATACGCGATCTAGAGATAAATGCTGTTGACAGATGGACAACAAAATTATCCTATAAGGATTCCGTTATTTCATTTTGAGGTACGGTACCCTAAAAATTATAAGTTTTAACCCGAGTTCCGTAATTAACCGACTTCCGTAAGGTTGTACATTTGACTGTGTTTTTTTAATGATTGGTACCTCAGAATTTTTGACTTAGCGTCTTTATTTGAAAGCTGGTGCTTCCCGTGTCGCCCCATTTAATTTGGTCCATTTCTGATAATGTTATCCATGAGAAAATCACATAAATCTTAAATATTCAATATTCTCATTATCACGCCAACCGATTTCGATGATTCTTTTTTTATTGGAAATGATACAAAGGTAATTCAAGGGTAGTTTGATGAGAGTTTGGTTTGTTTCTGATTATGGGTGAAAAAATTAATAATTATATATTAAGTTATGCGGGTATTACCACAAAACTACCCTCAAGCAGACAGATCCAAATATTTCTCAATTAAATTGAAGGCACTACACTTACAAAGTAACAATGTGGATGGGAAAAGGCGAAACTGAATAAACCATGCGCTCCCCAGCGACTGGGATTGTAGTTAATTAAAGTTATGTACACAAAAGCGACATTGTAATATATCTTTCAGATAAGTTTGCATACTAACTCGTCTTATGTATTGTTAACTAAGGGTGGTATTTGATTAAACATATAAGCTTATATTTATATTCGATTAATTAAATGGATCATTGGAATCTTTATTTGTTTTGGAATGGTTAATAATTTATTAAAATTAATCTAAAATGTCAATTACATCAATATTGTTTGTAACTGTGTTGTTGTACTATTCTACAAGCAACTCACTTGCGGCTTCGCCCGCTTCAACATTATTATTCATTTACAGATATGCATTACAAATAATAACAACATTTTAAAAACATTATGCAATTTCGTAGCCTATTTTTGTCTAATCTCAAAAGAGGCTTGTCGGGCAAGGCCCACGCAAACAGACGAAATCATAAAAAATATGATTTTTGGTTTTATTACGTTATTAAATTCCATCAATATTTTTTTATATACATATTACTTCCATGTATAGACATCCACTACGATTTTATTATATGTATACATTATGAGGCTATGATATTATATGTGCTGCACATTCCACAAGATGTGTATGTAATATGAGTCTACTCACTATAAGTAAATGTTTTTATTCCACATAGTAGGATATGCAAAGAGAACCTTATGTAAAAGTAATCAGTCAGTAGGCAGCATTCAACGCCGCACATTGTCTTGTTACCAAAGCAAGGAAATCCCCAAGTTAAATTCAAACTCACAACCTATAGCTTCTGACATTTGTAAAATAACATATTTATAAAAATATTAACGCTATAGCCTTTCTCTTCCTTTTTTTAATTTTATTACGTTTTTACTTTACACGTTAACAAACCTCAAACACTTAACAGAAGTCACAAGCTTTTATGAATTATAATGAAGTGCTTTAATAGAAATATTAAATTCACAATCGCTCCGCGATTTCAGTCTATTATTTAGCGAACAGCTGACTGCGTAGTAAAGTGTACGTCACCGCGTGAGTTGCGAATTGAATTGTTCAAAATTATTATACAAAAAAATTGAATTTCCCTCAATTTGATAATATACATAATGCTAACCTTGACTTTGTACAAGTGTGAATAAGCATTTTTCATAGTTTCAGAATTTAAAATATAAGAAGAAGAAATTAACAAACAAGCTTTTCTTGCCTTGTAATAGGATAAACGCATTGAAAGGCTCTCCATTAGGTGGAAAAACGATCTAGTCAAGGTAGCAGTAAGCCGATTTATGAAAAGAGAGCAGGGTCAATTAATTTAGAAATCTTTGGGGCAGCTTGCTTTGGGGAAGTAGACGTCAAAAGGCTGATATTGAAGCAAGAAAGCTTCTGGATGAGTATGAATTCCGCATCTGATTTTTCTATAATTTTACTTGTTTTCTGTTTTTTATCTAGATAACAATTAGCTTGTTAGTCTAGAATAAGATAGAAGACACTAATTGCCAAGATAGAATTCGTATCCTCGGACCGTTCATAGTATATATTTATCAAATAAACATAAACTGTCATGCTGAGTTTGTGATCAGTGGACCGTATGCTGTTCAAAAGTGGGCCAACGATATATATTTATTTACTCTCCATATATCTACGTCCGGCTGTCAAGTGCATTTATCTCGAGATCGCATGGATATATCAATCTGAAATTATCAAATATTCAGGTCTACGATCTCGGTTGGCATTCTGCAAGGCATTCTTCAATATTTAAGATTTGAAGGTGTACTTAATCATCGTATTGGACCTGGCACAATGTCTTCATTTTAACATATTGTAGCTTCAGTTATATAGCCATCATATTTCGACCAATATATTGAATACATTCTCTATGAATTTCAAACTACAATATTTATTGTGTTATTACAGAAATTCTTATTTGCAATAATGTTTTTTTTAGATTCTTTATGGCACAAAATTTAATATAATATATAAAAAAAATGTACAATAGGCGGGTTTAATACAAACATTTTTCGAGTTATCATTGTATTTTTATAGTTCTATTGATCATTTGTATTGGTATCATTCAACGACTCGCACTGTTTCAGTGACATGGAGACTAAGTTCTCTTCTTAGCTACAAGCTGCATTCCATACAAATATGTTAGGGCAGGAGCCATGTGTTAAGGGCATCCGTTTTTCATTTTCTACCTTCATTTTAGTGCTTTGTAAGTATTTATTTTTATTTACGCCCATTGCTAAAGTTGGAAATTAAGGAAGACATTTCTTTCCACTGCCCATTCATTATCGAGATGATACCAGCAGAAAAGTGTAATATATTTATTGTCATCAGAAAAATATAAAATACATGAATATTTATTTAAAGAGAGTACAAGCAATTTCACGGTCCATACATTAAAGAAAACAATACAACCCGTAAACAGTACATATTTTCATTAAAGTATTAAGAAGTTAGCGCAGAAGTTAAAGCGTAGTGTGAAGTAGGATATAAAAACAACTTGTTTTATAGCACATAAACAAGCGAGGGTCTCGCATCTAAAAGATTGCTCTCGCCAAGAAATATTGTCACCCTCATTGGTTGGGCGCCCAATCGTAAATACTTACGTGTGAGACAAACGTTACTGGGCGGACGTTGTTTTATATTATATTAGTTTTCCAATGCGGTGCAATTGACACTTGGATCTATGGAATTTGAACTGGTTTGATCTGGTGTTGTGAAAACAAACGGTCTTTAAAATATGAACGCAGCGTGATTAAGAACATATGGGCCAGTGGTCAAAGCACTTAAAAGGTTTCTAAGAGGTGTAGGTTCTATTATATTTTCTAAAAAAGTTTTTAAAATATTAGCCCGCCTTTAACTTTTCACCTTCGACGGGGAGTTGAAGTGTTATATTGACTGTGTGAGTCGGAGTGAGTCTCACAGGCCCCTACAGGTTATCAAGTAGTATTAATTATTTGAATACTTTATTCATAAAAATAGTAAATTTTGTGTTCATATTTAGTTAGGTTAGATGCTATTCTTCTAACTAATATTATGTTTAAATATATTAATTAGAACGTTAAATATCAACAAAATTGTTCTTTTCTACAGAATATATTTTAGTATGCTTTTAATAATTAATAAGGAATATGTGCTATATAATTCATATCTTTTTAATTATTAATAGCGTACTGAAATACGGTATATAAGGAATTAGTTTCATTTCTTAACATATTCCTCATTTGACAACGCAAAATCAGAATCAAATTCTTGTAAAATCTTTCTCTTTTGTAAGATCTACTTTTTAGGCAAAAATTCGCTGTAATTAATAATATTTACATAATGGTGTTAAATTATTACGATATCCGCGTGGATGAGTCTCGTATACCTTCTATGACTTAGGTCGTGTATAGCTTTTGATTTATCCATTTTGATATAGATACATTACAGATTACACATTATAGTACCATAATAAAGCGTTGTTTAAAAAACACAAATTGGATGTAATTGAAATCCGTAACAATCCCAAAGGGTTAAACAAATCAACTGTACGCACCCCGATGGCATTTATAAATTATACACAATAAATAATTAGACAATTAACTAAATATAAATAGTATTACAATTGATTGATACCAATACATTCAATTCACAACTTTCCATCTAATCGAGACATTGCGCGTTGAGTGACGGAATTCAACGCCGCTCTTTGTCTTCCAGAGCGGGAAATTAAGATATTTCACTTCTTAAAATGGGTTCCTCCAGTTGATTAACTTTTTAAATTAAATATATAAATTAAAATTTAAATAAAAAGAAGAAATTGCTTACATAAGTTTTAATTGGACATTTATATAAGTTTACAGAACAAGAAGCCGCTGTCAGTGTTTAAAGGAAAAGTTCATATAACAAGTGTTTAAACTATCAAGAGACTCCTGAACTAACATGTAACATTGTTGTTGATAAAGGCTGATTCAATCTTCATCTAATGAAGCTTAAAGTCGTGTTCAATTCAAATTCAACCATGTATTTTAAAGTAAAGCTGTATTTCCTTGCTTTTCACGGTTCTTGCAATAGTGGTTAGGAGCAAATTTCGTGTAATTGTCTCGGTAGAAATGGCCTTGTGGGACTTAGAAAGTTGAAATATGAATGGAAGTTGAAGTATGTCCTCACATATGTAGGGGAACATTAAGAGAGAATTTAACGAACTTTCTACGGGAACAAGAAAAGAAGAGATTTTCCGTTGTAGTCTACGCAAGCCCGTCGCGAATCGGGCTGCGACTAATACATTTATGTAAGTAATAAAAATCATCTTCACGCTGTTTCGGGAACCTGGGATGTTAAGATATTACGTTCCCCACTTTCCGTTGAAAAATAACCATAATATCCCCTAAAAATATATTTGTATTATGCATTGACAGCGTCGCGTGTGTTGCACAGGCGTATATATTAGCAGTCGAGCCGCGGGAGTTTACAGCCTCGTAAATACTGTATGGATCACCAGTTGAATTCCAGTGCGTGTCAGCTTCCATAATTCGCTGGAATGGTTTTTATGTGCGGCTCTCGACAAACTCACCGCCCGGATTATTTGTTTAGATATTTATTATTTACCGGATTTAGCTTGCGGCTCCTCATCCTTGCTCGAATATAAATAATGAATTAAAAGAATTGTTTAGAAGACATGAGAGAATTTAAGTGCCAGAGGTAACTCAAATTAGTACGTATCTAGTGGTTAGTACGTGGAAACGATTAATTTGATATTGGCCTATAACCTCGATAACCTATCCATCACAAAATTGTTTATAATTTTGAAGCAGTAGTTCTTGAGGTTAGCGCATACAACCAGACAGACTCTTCAGCATTATATTATTTGTACTGATAATGAAATTAAAAATTCTATGTATATCATATTAAGCAGTAAAAATTGATTTTCAAAAAAATATTGCTATTTCTTAGACATTTATATTTTCGAGGTTTCATAGTAAACTAGAATTCCGGTGAACAGGTTATTTACGGCGTTATAAAACATAGCGTACCGACAGACGATCTACCACAATACGTACTCTATTTTGCCTATATATTATCCACATAGAATACATTTGAATAGGAATTTAAAAATATACGTGGTACACATATAACTGATAATTTTTACTATCATTTAGTTTCAGTATAATATCTTAAACATTATATGTAGAATACATAAAGAGGCCAGACAAAAGATTGCGACTGTAACGCGACAGGTTGTGGATTAGATTTCTGCTCGAGGAAAAGAAATATTTAATATTTTCATTTTCTCGCTCTGGCATGGTATTGGTTACGCTACTCAACACGTAATGCCTTGAGCATTTTTTTATATAAGTATATCACAAATATATTATTTTTCTATAAAATAATATTATTTTTCTAAAAATCCGTTTCACGCTGTATCCCGCACACAGCAGGGTATGCAGATCCCCTTAGTGTTAAGACACTCCGTTCTCCATTTTCCGCAGAATTTTGGAGTCATTGCGTGTTGAGAGGTGGAAGTCAACGCCGCGCTTTACCTGGGCACCAGAGCGAAGAAATGAAAATATAATTTTGAATAAATATTTCATTTCCGCGATGGGGATCGAACCCACAACTAGTCGCGGTTACAGCCCCACTTTGTGCCCCTGAGCCACGGCTGGCTTTATTATTCTTCTGAAAAACCAAAATAAGAATTATCTCTAAATAAACATAAACGAAGAACTATCTGGGCAAAAATCTAACGTCATTTTGCAATCGATTGTTTTGTAATTTGATAGAATAGATGAAGGGGGCTTCAAGCATCAGCTACGCTAGCAAACTTTGTTGGGTATCAGCGCCGAGCTCCTGCCAATAGGTTTATGAGGTGTTCTGTATGGTACAAAGGAAATTTTATAAGTTGAATAATTTATGTTTTCGATACAAAATTAGGTTTTTTTATGTTTTTTTTTATTTTAATCCTGAATCCAATGGATACAGAAAGTTGAAATTTTGGCATATACGTAGGTTAGGGAGTGTTGGGGAGCACTAAGGGGAGGACCTCACAAAATTTCTACGGAAGCGAATAAAACAGGATATTCAAATTTCCTTAATATGTACGCAAACAAAGGTGAAGAAAACTAGTTAATTATAAAACATCCTAGTTAGTTCGCAGTTTTCATTGAAGGTTGATACATGCCATATATAACATATTTAAAATAAATTTTCATGTTAAGAGTTTCTTTTTCTGTATATTCTAATTACAAATAAAATAAAATCCGAATTAATTATCGGTATTATGACTACAAAAATTATGAACGGCATTTTTACAATCCTTCCATAGCACATAGTGTTGGTTACAGATCGTTCTTCTTCTTCGTCAGATCTTATATTCTTATATGAGATATATTCTTATAACTAGTTTGAATCGTCCCTCAATATCTCGGTAATCGGTCCGAAAATGGAAAACGGAGTGTCCTAACACTAGGTTTTATCTGCTTAAGTATGCGGAAAAAAGCGTGAACTTGTTTTCTTTTCAATAAGCTAAACGTGATGTATGAACATATATTTACACCTTCGATAGCTCAGTTGGTAGAGCGGTGGACTGTAGTTGGATATAAATTGTCATCCATAGGTCGCTGGTTCAAATCCGGCTCGAAGGATTTTTTTTAATATTTCTCAATGGCGTTTCTCAATAACTATTTATCATTTTATGAAAAATTATTATCTGTTTTATAATTAATATTTTTTTAAATTACGTTCCATTGTCAATTTTTTACTCCAATCTGACAGTCAACACGTGAAAAGTTTTTTGATATTGTCAAGTAGAATAGGGTTATAAAAGAATATATTTCAAACATGGCGGCTTAATAAAAAAAAAATATATTAGCTAATTTATGTTTTTTATTACTTTATGTTTTAACGATTGAGGATTAGTACGAGGCCACTTTATCGCATAAATCGGAAAGAAAAATTAATATTGCCGGCACAA
Source organism: Heliconius aoede (assembly GCA_037355905.1). Taxonomy (NCBI): domain Eukaryota; kingdom Metazoa; phylum Arthropoda; class Insecta; order Lepidoptera; family Nymphalidae; genus Heliconius; species Heliconius aoede. Next base: position 310,983 of record JBAIZZ010000155.1, read on the forward strand.
TTATGCGGAGCTCGGCTCTAAAGTATGAAATATTATGAAATTCCTCGTGCCTTCCATTATAGTTTAGTTGAAAGAGTAAATAATAAAAGGATTTTATAAGAACAATTTGCTTTAAGCTTTTAATATATTTGTTTTAAAAGAAAAATATAGGTATTTACTCGTGTAGCTAGCTGGCTATAAGCTAAAAAATGACGATTGTCTCGTAGTGCGGCATTGAGTTCCGCCACTCAACACGCAATGCCTCAAGATCTCGATTAAAACTAGGGAAAGTTTCTTAACGGAAATGAAGTATCTTAACACTAGGTTCCCAGGTTCCCTCTTCCTACTCTGCTAACTAGTTATAATCTAAAGAAATTATAATTTTCTCATACTGACGACTTGTATAGTATAATTTTTGAGCAAGCATTTTTTGATCTCATGCGAGAGGTAAAACAGTTTTTTCTTATTTTTCAAGTTTACTTGTTTGTTCACGCAAAGACCCGGATGGAGCTTCCCGCTTCGCAAGTTTGTTAAAATAACAAGCCACCCAAGCCAGCTTTTACTAATAACACTATATTTCCATACAATATATAATATGCCTTTTTATTCATATTTTGTTTTAATTATGAATAATGTGCTTTTTAGAGTTCCGAACTCAAAGGGTAAGGTGGGACACGGGGTATCTCATAAACCAAAAATTATAATTAGGTATTATTTTTAATTAAAATTTTCACAAATGTACTTTTATAGATGTACTATTGCCACTCAAACATCAAATTCTAAACAAAACAGAAGAAAATAAGTATTCATTGGGTCTCCCATACAACAAACAGACTTTTTTCCGTTTTTATACATTATATATTATATATTCAAAATGCGAATTAAATTCATAGTTGGCAGGTTCATTTAAAGATATTGATTCCATAAAGAGAACTTTTAAAGCCGTAAGTAGAAAAGCCGATGTAGCCTGAGCCATAGTAAGTGGTGGCACTTAACACGCATGTCTTCAAAATTTTTTTTTAAATTTTCCTCGTATTCTTACACCTTGCACCACCAACACACGGACGTACTTTGTACTCAACTCTACTAATTAGCTTGTATTGTTTCGCGTGTGTTTAATTAAACTTAACCCGCGTAGTTCCTATGACATTAGAGATCATTGGATTGGGTAAGTGATAAGATTCTCTTTGTATTGTTATGTTTAGATAGCTGTCTTAACGTATTGTTTACGGAGAAAATAGAGTTTTATTAACATTTTTTTAGTTACTTACAAACATTATTTATAGTTACATATACATATGTATATCTTTTATGATTATTACCTAAAAGAAATACTCAAAAACATAAACTCATAACTTAAATGAAAGTAATACGACATATCTAACTGCGCACAGAGTGGTGTCTTGATACTAAGTTTACCTACACTGCTTTTTTGAGCTTCACGCTGGTATATACATAACAAAGTGGGGATTTTTATGGGGAATTGAACCCACAACCTGTTAGAGACGCACTTCTTGTGTATCTGCACTTTGCCTCGACCATACCCTGCGATATGCTTCATAAGTTTGAAGCTTAAAAAAATACATAGTAGACTTAAAAGTTTTTAAATTTCGTAATTTCTCCACTTGTATCGAACCAAACCCTATATTAAATTAGACAAGACTGTAGCACAAACGCTTAGCCTCCAATATAACCTATACTAACTGCCAATTAATTAATTAATCAACTTGACTAGCGCGTAGACTGCCTTTGACTGACTTTGACTAGAGCTAGATTGTATGGCGCATTTGGCTATACCTAACCTATACGTTATACATATAACACTATCATCTTGTGTGCCTATAAGCTTTAAATTATTAATTTTATATATTATTATATTATATTAAAAAAAAATGTAATTGTCTGTGTGTGAAACTCGTCATTTCATCCCATCTCACCATTTAAATTAAGGAAATAAAAACTATATAAGCAAATAAACATTTAAGAATTATTCTCAAACCAGTTCTTAAGCTTCAAAGTGAAATAAAAGGATAAACTTCCAAATACTTTCTTCGACGGGGCCTTCGGGACCGCAATTGTGAGTCGCTGATGAACAGACACGCTAATGTGCGAAACGTTTGTGATATAACGACACAAGTTGCTAAGACTTCTGAGTTTAATATTTGATAAGGCAGAAATTATTGTGATTAATTTCTAGAAATTTTACTATATATTGCAGAAATGATTTGGTTTTTTTTTCGGATTCCTTTAACTGGGGAGGTCGTTTTCTTACCTAAAGCTAAATAGTGAAAATAATTCATTCTCTAAGTGGGAATTGAGTCTACAATTGCACAATCCTAAAGTAAAAATCAGTCCAATTTTTATTGCCTCACACTGTATTCCACACATAGCAGGGTAAGCATAGAGATCCTGGGAGTCTAGGCATAAGACACTCCGTTTCCCATTAAGACAGTTTCGTTTTCCACTTTTCGACGAATACTTGAGGTGTTGCGTATTGAGTGGCTGAAATCAATACCATAATAATAATCTATACGAATAAAAAATGTTTCCAGGCTTCTTCTGCCTACCCTGCTATGTGCCGGATACAGCGTGAAGCTAAAAAAATCTGACCCATATGCATTAATAATTGCCTTTAATAATTTTACATTTTCTTGAGGGTAAAGGCGAATCGATATAATGTCGGAAGATTCGCGTTGTAAACCTAAATAATTATAGGTCGAGTTCAATATATTTCATGTAGGTACATTCATCTTCTGGTCCCTTCATCAGACCCTTATCAAAATAATATGTTAATTAAGAAATAATGATTGATTACCAGTTACATGTATGTATATGTATAAATAATGTTTAAATTAAATTTATATGTGAAGAGGGGAAGCTCAGACCGCAGCTGCTTCATGATGAACTAATTATATTAATGATTAACTATTTAAATATAAAAACATTGAATATTGTTCCATGCCACCAGTTGAGATATTCCGTTTCGCAATTTTTCGACGTTGCTTTTGCATTTCACACCATAACAGATTCTTCTTACCAGAACGAAGACATGAAATTTCATTCCCCCTAGTGACAATCGAACCCACAAACATCGTGATTACAATCGGACGTTGTCGAAGCTCGGCTACCGTTGGGTCTTATCCTTAACAAGGATATATTCGTTATGAGAGAGACCGTATACGTAATACAAAATATATTAGAAACAATCAAAATGTTGGTCACGTAGAGGCATCATGCAGCGCACCTGTACCTAGGCGGAAACCGTCTATTGCCAGTTTAAAATATATTAAGGGTTGCTCAAATATTAAGCCGGTGCGATTATAATATTTTCATAATAAGTATTACCAAATTTCAATTTGAACTTTTCGTAAATTTTATTATATATACGTTTACAACTTACTCGCAAAAGTTACTAAGAAAGTCCAAATGTTAAGCCTCCCTTGTTCTTGTCCAAGTCACTTACACGCAATGCCTCCGTAATTTGGCGGAGAGTGCGAAAAGGAGTGTCATAACATTAAGTTACCACTGTCTACCCTGCAGTGTGCGGAATGTAGTGTGCAGTTGATTTAAATTTTGATTTGAATTTAGAATATAGAACCATGATAGCATCGTAGCTATTATAAGGCGGTACGTAATATCACATTCGAGACTCATTAGTGCGACACTACAAAACTTGATCGTGTGTTGAGCTGCATTAGTTGCAACTTGTTAGTTTGTTGGGGCTCGCGTGGCGCTTTGCTCTGAAAGTTTAATTTTGTCATTTAGAAATTATATATAAAGACTATTACAGTTATAAATGTGGATATCATAATGTGAATTGTTTCTGTAATCCACAATGTTTTTTCGAATTTTTTATAGAATATATTTTAATATATAGCTGATATTGAGATTCTATTAAGATTTAGTTTTTATATATCGAGGTATACCGTAGATTAGAATTGTCGGTGGAAGAATATTGTAGAAGTTAAGAAGTCCATACCATGTGGACTTCCTCTGCCGCAACCAAGGGACGATCTCGTAGTTGATTTATACACGTTAAGGCATAATATAATCTATATAAATCTATCGCATATTCTGTTGGTATATAAATTTCGAGAATTTCTCCTAGTGCTCCTCTAGGAACCTAATCACAATTTCAGCGTACCACGTTATTTCGGCTGTGTGTTTATATAGATGTATATAGATGGTATGTATATAGATTTCAATAAAAACATGGGAACCCTAATATAACTCCCCACTATAAACTTGTTTGAAGGCACCAAACCCATTCAGTTTGTAAAGTTCTAACATATTTCATGATACACTCATTCCTAATCAGGTGACCCTACGGTGTACGTGCCGCAAATTACTTTAAATAGTCTCTCCTTATGAAAACTGTATATGTAAATTTCTTTGTAGTTTATAGATAAGTTTTTATTTTTAAAGATTATAGCGCAGATATATATATTTATAAATTAAGATGAAAAATGTGGTTGTGGCAGAAATACATCATCTGTGAAAATTTCAACTGTTTAACTATCAAGGTTATGAGATACATCCTGATGAAAGAGGGACAGACTGACACCGGTGTCTTAGTAATAGAGTCCCGCGTTACCTGTTGGGTACGAACTCGTGTTTCTAGTTTAAAACATATTGTGATACAATCACGATACTAAATACTGGTTTTACTTTCACATTTACGTACCATTAGCGTTTTAAACCTAATAATCCCTCAGCTAATTTTGTTAAAGACAATTTTCAATTTTCGCGTACACATTGTATTATCACACTACGCCTTAACGTCTAAGCGTGTCTCATAAGCAAAATGTTATGTATGTACCTATTTTTTTTATTATAATATTTTTTATTCACGCTGTATTCCACATATAGCACGGGGAATTTAGTTGTAAATAATTTATAAAAGAATATTGGGTGGGCATCGGCGCACAATCATCGCGTGTATATTTATTTAGGCACTTATTTAAAATAAGATTCCGGTACAAGTTTTAATTTTTTTTTTTGACTATTTATACAGATATTTATAACTCCATTGCATAAACTAAGCCGACTTCAAATATCTGTTTCATTAAATATGCGGATACCAATATCTCAAAACTATTGAACCCATATTGACATGTGACTTGAACTATTCCTTAAGTTGAAAAAAACTTAATTTAAATCAAAAAAGATTATCTCGATTTATGATATGATTTTTAGTATATGAGAAAATTTGGAATATACAAACGCAATGTCAAACTGATAACCTCATTTTTTGATGTCGGTTAACAAAGCAGAGTATTTTCAATGTTTCACAGCAGGGAGGTAATTAGGACGACATGATAAGCTTTTCAAGGGCCCATAATGAAAGGACATAATAGGTCCCCCGCTTTCACGGAGACTACTCATGCGACGGTCATTTAGCACAGCAATCACACGAGATGTTCAAAACTTTGTTGAAGATATTCCTGCGTTAGACTTAGATAGTGAAGGATATCAAGAGCAAGTAAAAAATGTTTGTGGGGAGACTTTAAGTTATAAATAAAGTTTAACAAATAAATACAAGATAAGTCAAATATTTGTTACCGTCTGTATTTTAAGCTAATTTAGTTGAAGTTGGCGTAACCCGGCTTTATTCTGCGGCGCGCTGCATCTTGAATAATATTTGCTCAGGTTGTGCATAATGTGGCATATAATTGCTTACAATATCAATTTGAGGTTACACTTAGTCTTACACTAGATTAACTGGGGATTTTAAATGAAAAATTATAGTCTTTTTAACCTTTTTAGTGTTTGAATTCAAATTCGGACCAAGGACATAGTGGTATAGTTATTTTAGCGTCACGTTTTATACCGCAAATAGCAGAACCTAATGTCAATACACTCTGTTCCTTATTTTACACCTGAATTCGAGATATTGTGTGTTGCATGGTGGAACTCAACACCACATGTTGTCTTACCAAAACGAGTAAATGAAAATAAATTCATTTCGTCGAGAGCGAATCCAACCCATAACCATTACTTTTATAATTAAACAATGATAACATTTATCATGTTTGAGGCCGTCTTGGCCGTAAGTTCGATCCCCGGAGAATGAGTTATTATTTATTTATATTGCAAAAGCCCGGCGTTGTCGGTCAGAGTGTCCTTACACTGGGTTCCCTCTAGGCAGAGGGAAGAGCAGGGTAGGCAGGGCCTGCTGTATGCGGGATACAGCGTGAAGCAGATTTTTTTGAACATCATAGAAGCTTGCTTAATAGCAAATGCCGTACTAAACATATACAGCGACGACGCGACGTTACTAAAGCCACATACATTATTTATATTCTATTCGACCCATTTAGTCGAAGTTAGATTGATGCAACCATTTTGGTATGCATCTACATCGCAAGTGTTTGCTCAAGCTGTGCATAGCTGATAACGTTGGTAACTCTGATGATAGAGTTCTCTACAGTTATCACATTATTAATAGTTTCTATTTTGGTGAGCTTTTGTACAAGAATAGGTGAAATTTTACATTTTTTCTTGTTTGTAAATGTATATTAATGACATATTATTATTTTTTTTATAAGAGTATTTAAAATGTAATTATTTAAAAATATTTTATTTAATTTTATATTTCTTACAATAAGGTAGAAAATTGAAAACGGATTGTTTCGTTTCTAGATCTATTGTACCAGCAAAGAGCAAAAGAAGAAAATATCAATGTATAGGAATCTGTTTAAGACGACAACACATTTACAACTTTACTCAACAACGAACTATAGCAGGCGATGCTCACTTAGTACGTTGATGCTATACTGCATAGTGTACTCGTAATTTGCGGTGCGGTGCATAAGGTCGGGCTAGTTATGCTGAAGAATGACCTCTAAAGTAAATGAATGGACTTTATAATTTTATGAGCACTAAAGTTATATTAGTCTTGTTAATAACCTGCAAAATCTGTGGTCTGGGTGTCTGTTGATCTAAAAACATAGACATGCGTTCAATCCCAGTGGGATTTTAGATTTGTTTCATACTTTTACTGTAGATTATTTCCTTTTTTTGGGAACAGCAGCAACTTCACACAGCTGATTATTATTGGGGAAATTCCGAAACAACCAAACAAAACTAAAAGTTTCCGAGGGTTGGGTAAGCTCCAATAAGCCGCGTTAAGACCACTCTAAGTCGATAACGTGACGACCAAGTAGTAGTTTAAATATATATATATATATGTATTATATATTCTACATCTTCAAGCATTCAATTAGCAAGCTACCAAGAGTTAAGAAACTTTTGCGATTTGGTTTTTTTTAATTCAACGTGATTAGTAGACAGAAAAATATATATTTTTTTGTTTCACATTGCATCTCGCGTAACTGCTCTATAATAGCCAGAGGAAACCTCATGTTAAGACACCCCGGTGCCCATTTCCGTCCAATGTTCGAGACATTGCGGTTTGAGTATTATCAATCAGATTCCTGTATCCCCCGCGCCACAACAGCCTCAATAACCTTAAATATAAGAATAAGTAAAGAACCTGGAAACCTAGTGTTAAGACACTCCGTTACCATTTAGAGATTTCCGTGTCCTACTTACCACCTAATTTTTGATGCATTGCGTGTTGAGTGGTGGACGCCGAGCTTTGATTCGTTACTAGAACGAGGAAATAAAAATATTGAATATTTCATTTCCTCGAGTGGAAATTGTATCTACAACTTGCCGCATTTATAGCTTGTTTATCCAAGATAAATGAGAACTTATCACAAATGCTAGAAATTTCGCTTCGATTTTCTGTTGAACTACTTTACTACAGCACCTCGCCTGGGGCTTGCACGATTACTTGAAATTTACTCGTTTTATATCTTATGAGAGCATTTTATATTGATTTAAAATTTAAACGTAGGCTTTTATTTGATCGATCGATATAAGTTTCTTTTAAAAATAAATAAAAATAAAATACAAAGAGCCTTTATTTTCCCTGACCTGTTTACAATAATTTTCTTTTACTTATGACTAAAATTTAAATACATATATATTGTAATTAACTAAAATTGTAAATTTCTTTATTTTCTTAACTTTTTAATTTTAGTGTGCTTATTACTTTAACTAGTATCAGCCACCAGGACTGGCTGTACTTAAGTCTCCGGATCTTCTCAAAACAAGAGTATGTCGTCTGCGAATATCAGATGGTGAAGTTTTTCTTCATTAATATTGATGCCGGCACCTCTTAAGTTCACGGTGATTGTATTACCCGCTATTAAATCAAATTTGACTGTTTACTTTCACTATTTTTCTTGGAAGATTCACATAGATGCTTACTGATTGAAAGCTGGAAACGTAAACTGAAACGGGTGAGTTTCTTTTAGCGTTATTTAAAAAAAATCAGCTTCACGCTGTATCCCGCACAGGGACACGGGCACGGAGGATAAAGTGTTAACACACTATATTCACATACCACGGGATAAAGCATGAAGCTACATCCTAATTTAATTTAATTTAAATTTTAAAACAAAGTATTCAATAAAGCCCTAAATTATTTACTCTCACCATACCTACTTGCAAAAGCATGTCATGTATTTAGAGCAGGTATAAATAAACTATACGATACGCAATGAGGACGGCAAATGAAATGGACTGAATGAATTTAACGTCCAAAATGACGATTTGTGGTTGAATACCGTTATATAGACAAATTACGCAATCTTTTATCTATTAGTGTGCCAGAATTCGTTATTTCGATCGATAATGATATGCAACCTCGATAATATATATAAGTTATTATGTATGTCTCATAAAATCAACGTAATACCTAATAATAGTTATTGTAAAAAATTATAAAATTGTATGATTAAATACTTACTATACAAAACTGTTAAAAATATCAGAATGACACACGACCGAAGCAAAAATGACACTTATTTCAGCATCACATTGTAGCCAGAGAGTAAAAATCCAATAGTAGTGTAGGCAGAGTGAACCTAGTGTTAAGACACTCCAGTTCCGTACAATATTTTGCTTGTTACAAAAAGCGGAAAAAGAAAAACAATTTATTCCCTCCAGTGGAAAATGAACCTCGAATCGAATCGATGGGCTCAACAGACAAACTATTAGATGTAGAGTCTTGTAGTTTTATCGATCTATTATCACATTTTATTTTCCATAATTTTTAGTTATCTAGAAGTATAATTCTATCACAATATTCTTTATCCAAGAAGGTAATGCTTACACGCTAGAACGGAACAATTTATTATACAAAAGTTTTCTGACAGCGCTGTTGCAGCAGGCTACAACCGACTTGTAAAATATTCTCGCTTATATGTGCCAGCTGAAATCCAACGATCGTTATTTATATATGATTAATATATGTGTACATTTTTGAAATTACCTTAAAATTTATATTTGATTTTGACTAAAGTGTATACATACAGATATACATATAAAAAGCAGTAGCAGCAGCAGATTGAGGTTGTCTTTGCTGCCACAAGGGAGTGACTGTAATGCGACGGTTGTGGGTTTGATCCTCACCTGGGGGGAATAAATTATTATTTATTTATATTCCTTTTTTTTCGCACTGGCACCAAATCAAAAGCCCGGCGTTGAGTTTCACCACTTAACACGTAATATAAAATCAGTTATAGGTGGTTTTTTTTATAGATTTTATATATTCATATATGTCAGTACTAAGCAACAACAGCGAATTCTTTTTTTAAAAGTCTTAAATATATATTATAATAGGATATTACAATAACACTAATTAGTGGGAGTATGTTGATCTGTGACCCGACTTGTTTGTAGGTTACGCGATGCGTGATTCGTAATTATATGCAATGATAATGTGGATGTGATGACGAAACATAGAAACGTATACGTTACGTTTTACAATGATAATTCCTCTCAAATATTTATATATATATATATATATATATATTATTATATTTCTTTTTTAAAAAGTTGGGGTCGAACCTACAGCCACTGTTTCTTTGCACCACAATAGCATCTTTTTAATATGTAATATTATGAACATAAATTTCATTACAATCAAATAAGTTTTACGTGTCCTGCATAAACCAGGATAGGCAGAGGCAGTAGTGCTAAGACACTCCGTTCCCCACGTTCCGCCAAATTCTGGAGGCTTTGTGTGTTGAGTGGCGGAACTCAAGGCCGCGCTATGCTTCGACCCCAAAGCGATGTAATTAATATGTTAATTTTAATAAAGATTTCATTTCCTCGAGTGGGGATCGAACCCACTACCAGTCGCGTTCACAGGCATTTATGCCCCTGCGCCACGACTGGCCTCGAACATGGTTCTTATTATTTATATTTTCTACGTATACAATTTAACTGCAATTAGTACAGTCAAGTATTATAGGATTTTCTAAATACACCTAGTCTACTGTTTATTTGTTACGTTTGACGTTGATAAGACCAGGCGTTGAAACATTAGGTTAAAGCAGTTTGTCGGCTGTCTGCACGTTCTAATCAACGTTTTAATCAACTAAAAAGACAAGGAGGGCGACATGTGACAAAATATATCTTCTAAGTATACTAGCCATACCCATATTTGACGACGAATATTTAAATTCTTAAATATTTCGTTGTATTATTTTGTAAAAAATTAAAATTGTTACATTTTTATTGAAAAATGAAACTGTTTGACTTCTTGTCGGTTTTTGTAATATAGCCCGTCATCTAGCATTAGAGGCCGTCGTGGCGCAGTGGCACAAGGGCGACGTTGTTCTCTTTAGTTATGCCGCTAGAGCTAAAGCGGTGAAGGTAAAAAAAAATTACAGTTTTACTTGGCAATTCACTATCTTTGCCCGTCTAAACAGTACGTTTGTAGGTATTTGTAGGCTTAAGAGCGTCTCGTCATGCCATACTCAGACTAGTCAAAGGCTTATTATACTCGGTTTACCTCTTCACTTAAGCTCGGTACATGCTTGTTAAGATTTGCTACCCACAAGTGTCAACATCCTGTTACTAGTGCTTTCGGAAATAATATTTTTTGTTCATTTCTCTGTTAGTTTTTAATAAGTACTAAATTGTAGATACGTATGATTAATTTAATATTATACTTTAAATTAAGAAATAATATATCCATTCCATCGGATCTCCATTTTTCATAAACCGTCAATTGGACATTGTATTACACCTTTTTCACGGTAGGCAAAGTGAACCAAGAGTTAAGATATTTCTCTTTTCTCTTTATTGACATTCCGTGTTGAATGTTGTAATAACATTTGTCTTACTACCATAGTGAAGAAGAAGAAGAAGAATTCAATTTTGTATGCCACTGCGCCACGACGGCCTCAATGTATATAATATAAAACTAAATATATTTTTAAAGAATCTACGTCACTCGTACACAGGTGCTTGATAGTTTGCGTGGTGACACATAATTATTTCGGCGAACAAATTGAAGGCGCGATCCGTGTGATTAAAATTTAAATTGACGTTTTAAAGTATTATCCCAATTTGAACTGCAATTTTAACAACAGGTGTAACTACTGTCAAAGAGTAGAGCTTTTATTATTCTCTCAGTTTTTGTTGCAGAGGTGACTTTATACTAGATTCCCATGTTTTCTCTGCCTACCCTGCTATATGTAGGATACAGCGTGTAGCTAAAACAAATAAAAATTTTCCGAGTCGGGTTCGAACTTTAAACTCGCAACCATTGTGTTTACAGATGATACTTATCTACGCTACAATTAAACCTCCACTGACAAAAAAAAACAATTTAAAAAGAAAAATAATGAAAAATAGACTAGTTTATTGATGAAACGGTTGCTGTTATTAAAAATATGACTTACAGAACAATAATTTTCCTTATTGATAATAAGGCAGCGTGGCCGAGCGGTCTAAGGCGCTGGTTTTAGGCACCAGTCCGAAAGGGCGTGGGTTCGAATCCCACCGCTGTCAAAATCTTTTTATTTTTTGATATAAATAAAGATCTTGATTTAAAATAATATATATTTAAAATAATTTGTGTATATTTTAACTAACCATTCTATCTATGAATATTTAAAATTAATATATAATTTACTTTTTTCATAAAATAATATATTAAATCTTTAAAAAAATGTCTACTCGTTAAAGTAAAAAATAATAGTTCTTGTATTTTTGAGAAAAAAATATTTAATAAAAATTGTTACTTTATTGTCATATAAAAGTGTAGTATAATCAAACTGTCACACCTTCGATAGCTCAGTTGGTAGAGCGGTGGACTGTAGCCGGTTAATTGTAATCCATAGGTCGCTGGTTCAAATCCGGCTCGAAGGATTTTTTTATTAAAATCATAATTCGATATACTTGAAAATAATGTATCACAGTTAAAAGTTATGTAACATTTTTTTATATAAGAGTTTATATACACATAATTATATTTTACGTAAAATTTATCGTATTTAGTGATCATTCACCATTTCCTGCTATGGCAACATGGCGTTGAATTCTCTCTCTCAATACAGAATGTCTCGTAAATTGGGTGGAAAACTCCGAACCGAATGTTTAACACTATAGGTTCCCTCTGCCTACCATGCTTGTACGTAATACTTACAATATTACGAATAGCACTATTCCTTAATAGTTTTATTAAGTTAACGTCAATAATATTTATATTACAATTACAATGTCACCTAAATTTCGGTAAATCACCACTAAACTCTCTACTCTACCTTATGTTAAGAAATATGAATAATAAATTTAATAACTCAAGGCAGCAAAATGTTAATTAAGTGCGAACGAATGTGTGGCATTAAAATCAGGTGGCGTACACACGTCGGTGTGAACTCAACACCGTTCAAACTGTAATATTTTTAAACGGCCAAAGGAAACTTGGAAAAGACATAAATTTAAATGTTTATACTGTGAGAGTGTGCTTCGTGATTGTGTAAGTTGCGAAAGTCGCGGAAGTTTGAGCTCAGCTGACGTGAGTGGGCACCGAAAAAATATATAACACTCAACAGTGCTTTACTTTAAACTAAGCCAAGATATCTTAGGTATGAAATAATGTGTATATTTGGACTTTGTTATTTTTTAATCGATTTCTTTATACGAAAATAAAAGTGCAATATTTTGTTAATTATATAATTTTTTTTATGAGTGTGTTGAGAATTTAAATTAATATAGAGCTTATAAATTAATTATAAAGAATTAAAGTAGCAATTTAGGTTCTAGAAATTGAAAAAGTTATGAAGGAGAGGGTAATAAAATAAAATTAAAAGAATAGAAGTATATGATATCAACCATTATTTAACAAATTAATTAAAGTTAATAAATTTTTATTATTAATATAATAGAAGTATTGATAATAAAATTTATTGATAATAAAATTTATTATTAATAAAATTTATTACGTGAAGTGAAGAGTGAAACTAAAAAATAAATTCCTTAACTCGTCATAATATATAAAATTTAACAAAAACTTATCTGATTAATATTATAAGGCTCTATGTGCACAGTAATGTTATTATAAATGAGAACTTCTCGTAATGTATAATTAGAAGAATTATATTTTAGTTTTAACTATAGTTAATGGTTAAAACTGTAAATTAGCTTCACGTCGTGTTCTGCATAAAACTGGATAGGCAGAGGGAACCTGTTTTCCACTTACCTCCGAAATTTGGAACTCAATGCCGCGCTTTGCCTCGACACCAGAGCGAAGAAACGGAAATATATATAACGTACGGAGTATGTTTACATTAGTTTCCCTTTTACTACCCGGCTATACGCCATATGCTTTTTTTATAAGTAAATGTATTAATACATAATGGTATTACAACCTGTACTATAACGAGAAGATATTACATAACCTGTCAAGGCATCTGTGTAAATATGTACTTCTACATTAGTATATTTACTGTACCTACATAGATTAATGTATTTTTCTTAATAATTATTACTAATTTCACAATAAGGCTAGGCTTACAATTATTAAAATATAATAGGATATGTAGAGAGATGGTAGTATCCAGATACTCTTTTGCCTGTTTAGTGGCAGTATATTCTATGTAGTACTTAGTCTTTCACTTCAGCAGATGAATTATCTCAGGAACCACTGGTCCATTTATAATTTATAAAAGGTTCAGCCATACAATAATTTTAATATTAAATATATATTTTTATAACAATTAATTATAATATCGGCAATCCGTCCAAAGAGAGCTTTAAAAGTTTTATACAAAAGTAAATTGAAATAAAGCTTTAAAGTGTAAATTTATTTATTTAGAAAACGGTCAGCTGCCTTTAAAACTAAGTGCTTTAGAAACAATTTATCACTCGACGATGCGAAGAGAGATTTAAGCGAAAACAGTCCTAACACGAGTGTTGTATTGGTGATCGTAATGTCGCAACTGCATTGAAGTGTTAGAATTATTTTTGGATAAAACAATATTTATTTCTCAAAATAATAACTTTTGAAACAAAATAAAATATTCAATTGTATAAATATAAAAAGAAAGAAATCAATCCTAATAGTTTATAAAATTTTACGGGGCTCCTTAGGTACATTTAATCGATGGAGGATTCAATAACTCAAGAGGATAGGTTTTTTAATACATTACCCTCTTTTGCGTGACGAAGTCGGTAAAAATATTTCAACAATTGCCTTGTTATTGCAGGTTAACCGCTTATCCGAATAATATATGTAGCTGCTGTTGTAGCTCGGTAGGCATGAAGAATTGGGTGTTAAGACACTCCGTTTTCTACTACAAAACAATCTACGTCAGAGTTCTTACATTCTCTAGGTATAATAAGCATTCTAGAACTTTTAAGTATATTTTTTGTGTGCAAAAACACCATTCATTCGCTGGGTAATTCAACGTACCTAGTTCGCGTGCTCAGTGCCTTATGCTTCGTCGGCCATAATTTGCGACGTTATCTTTCCACCTTGTTAAATATTGTCTTGATATAAATTTGTATACTTCAAGCGAATTTACTATGATATTTGGTATTAAAAGTGATTAATATATTGTGTAATTATATATTACCGCCTCTCTGTTATGGCACAGCGGCACAACTTCTGAATGTAAGCGTGGCAGTTGTGGGATCGATCACCACTCAGCCGAATGAATTTAATTATTTTCTCGTCCTGGCAATAAAACAATGCTCAGGGTTAGATAAATATGCAGTATCTTAAGATTTAGAAACGGAGTGTTTTATCATTTGGCTCCTCTGCAATTACAAGGTGCAGGGTACACATACGGGTATTTATAAAAACTTAGGAAAGAAAAATATTTATATAAATCACGCTACGCTCAATTTTTAATACATTTACTTTAAAAGTATTTAAATATCTAGTTTCAAGGTATTTAAATATCTTGACACTAGTTGGAAAACGAATAAATATTTTTGTTGTCGTTGTCCATCTCGCCTCGAAAGCGTTACCTAGAAGTAGCAGTAGTATTTGGGTCAGCCTCACTTTTTGAAGCACTTGTTAAAATTACTTTCGATCAACGATTCCAAGTAATTGTTCAGAATATTTTCAAACAGCGTTCATGTTTCTTTTCTTTTATACGAGGAAACCGTTTTGAAAAACAATATTTTAGTAAATTTCTATGTTATTGTTTGCTTGGTTTTTATATTTATTGACGTGGCATTCAATAACTAAAGTGTTTTATTATTATTATATTGATATTTTAGCTTCGGAACTCAACGCCACGCTCTGCCTCGTAACTAGAGCATCCGGCTGTACGAATATATATATATATATTCGTATAATTATGCTCAATAAGAGCAACGGCAGAGTAACGTCATGAATATTCGATTGATATGCAAAGTTAATATCCAACTCAATGTTTGATATAACTCCAACATATCGATAAAAGTTAATCGAAAATTTTTAACCATTTATCACAATTGTGTAACGTATAGTGCTGTACTCATTGTGTTATATTGGGAGAGTAAACACTCTATTTTTATTCTGAGGTGTCGTAACTTTTTCTTTTCAGCCGAGTTCTGGAGGCATTGCATGTTGAGTGGCGAAATCGAACGCCGTACTTTGCCTCAAGCGAAGAAATTAAAATATTTAATTTCTTCGCTTGTTTAAATTTAATTTTCCAAGAGTCTCACTTGGAAAATTCGAACCCACACACTGTTGTACCTCTGCCAATGGCTAATTTGATAGAAATTTTAAGAATAAAATATATAATATATATTTTTTATTTATAGTGGAATGAAAAGTATGAATACATTTTTTCGTAAAACTCTAAGTCAGGAACAACTGGTTCATCAAGATTGTTTTGTATTGATTTTTTTTCTAACTTATTGATGAAGAATACAGACTATATCAAATAATAAGTATAACGCGCTATTTTTTTAATGTAACCTAGTCCGTTCAGTGCCTCGGGCACTTAAAGTACGTATTATATTTACTTTACATTGCTGTTAAGTGTCACACAACTCTTAGTTATTACAAGTTAACTTGCCGTGGTATGTGAAACAGTTATGTGAAATTTTGCAAGCGCAATTTGACCTAATTCTCAGTGTCCAATTGAGTTGAAACATGTATTCCGACTTCAATTCTGATAATAATGAAATTACATATAATCAATATGTTCATCCAAATTGGCGGATTTTAGTTTTTTCATAAACCATCTAATATGGGTATCCAATGAAAAGGCTTGTTTTGTAAAAAAAAACACCAACGAAATCTTGTTTGTGTTCAAAAGTTCGTTTCAAAGAAAGCTAGTTTTCTAGATTTCGTTCATAATGTAAAAGTTTTCTTTATTTAATATTTTATTCCCCTAGTCAACTTATATACAAAATGTATTTTTACCCTTCTACTGTATCCCGCATATAGCAGGGTAGGCAGAGGGAACCTAGTGATAAGCATTCCGTTCTCCACTATCCAATTTTTGAGACATTACATTGGGTGTTAAATGGCAGAACTTAAAACTGCACTATGTCTTGTTACCAGAGCGAGAAAAGTTAAAATAATTCTAACTGCCGAGTGGATATTGAACTCACGACCGTCACATTTACAGTCAGATGCTGTGCTTCTGTGCCACGATGGCCTCAATAAAATAACAACGTTAACGCAAACACACAAGAAATCCATTCAAAGAGGCAAGGAAGATATTTTACATACAAAACACGTAAACTAAGCTGACGTTTCGTTTGCACGATCCCCTTCTCCCCCTAATTTGCATAGCAATAGATTATAGAAACGTACCTAATAGTAGAATTTTCCGCCGCTTTAACCATTCCACAGTCATAGACCTTTGAATATTTAACGTCATTTTGGGAAATGAAAATGTAAACTGATGCGAGGTGCCAAAAAAGTAAAAGTATTCATGATGGGTGACCAAAAATGCGATACGAATTTAGTATCTAGAGAAATAAATGAAATAATACCTTTATGACCAAAGGATAAAGTCGATTTTTGTACACATTTTTGTGTATGGTTCTATGACACTAAATCTCATGAATAGATATTGTTAAATCAAAATGTCACAAAAATTTGCTTGCGATCTAAGTAAATTGCACATTGAATTAAAAAAAATTGCTGTCGTCGTGCAGCGTCACAACGTGAATGACTTGAATAAATACAATGATAATGGGTTCGATTCCCACGTGTTGCACAAATTATATATATAATTTGCGTTATAACGACAAGATATTAAGATAACGCTTTAAATAAAAGAGTAACGGTGTAATATACGTATAAAATTAAGAAGAATAACGGTCGATCGTTAATATTATATATTTTACTATAAAAACAATATTATGGGAATTGCGAAGTTACATTCATATTAACAGATCTCGAGAATAGTGAAGAAAAAAGTAATTTACGTATTACTTATCCTTCAGTATGTATCATATCGAGTTTTCCCATAGGAGCTATAACATCGATAACCATAAACACAGTTATATTGTATTACGGCGAATAAATAAATATATATTCGTATACAAGTATAAAAAACGATCGTAGCGGCGTCGATAATGGCATCGCTAGGAAATATAGCGGCAAATTGAAATACGGTGAGGAAATATGGATTTTTTCAAAGTTTATCTTGCGCATTATATCTTAAATATTGTTTTTTTAGAGACACACTGCTCGGCGTTTTATAACCGACTTCAGTCAGTTGTCGAAGCTCAAAATTGCAATTTGTAAAGCCCGATATTATATTATTGCTAACCTTATACAATTAAACTTAGTGCTAAGACACTCCGGTCTCTACTTTCTGTCGAATTCAGGATGCATTGCGTATTGAGTGGCGGAACTCAACTCGACACGTCATGAAAATATAAACGTTAATAAATATGGGATGTGGAATCGAACTCACAACCAGTCGGTTTACAAGCACACTTGGTGCCAATGCAACACTATTATATTATTAAGATATTTTATTAAAATTTATAAGGATTAAATGAAAATTATTGATGATAGATTTATTTTTCTTTTCTGATCATTTTTTTTCATGTCGGGTTTCCAAACATCTGACAGTATCCCAGACATTCCTTGTGGACTGAGTTGTAGACAAAAAAATCGCATTAATATTTTTCACGCAATGTAGATTATATAAAATTATTGGAATATTTCAATTTTACAACCGCACAAATTGATATTTTAAATTTAATTCTACCACAATCAAGAAGAATTATTAAGTGAATCTTTAAAAAATTCTCAATAATTAATTTGATTTTGTATTTAATTACTTGTAGCTTGAAGCTTTTTAATTAACTCCTTTTTAGAATAATTTTTATAAAATATTTCTAGGCTTTATGTTATCATTTTAATATATTTTCACGTGCTAACATTTGGAATCGCCTAGCTCTAGCTGTAATTAAAAAATATTTTAAATTAATTTTTTTCATTCAATCATACCTTAAGTAATTAATTGTCGCCCACAATTGTGCTTGAGAGAGCTTTAATATGTGAAATGGAAAATCCTGAAATTTCCGTTTCTGTTGGAATTTCGATAAATCAGTTATTTGTGCTTTACGTTAACCTAAGCTTCATGCCTAATTTCAACTTTCTAAGCCTAAGCTTCGTTTGTGTGTTGTTTTTCAGTCACTCAGTAATGGACGACTTTTTATATATTTACGTTTATTACGTTTTCATTTTTATGTAATTTTATAACGATCGCAAAATATTTTTTTTAGATTTTTTTATATACATGCAAACAACAGTAATTAATAACTATATTGATTCTTGTGGTAAGTTATACGTATTTTGTACATTTTATGTATCAGAATAAAATATACAATAATGGCGAATACAGCGATATGCTATCAACTATTAAAAACATCACAACTATACTATAAGCAATTTAAAAAACATCACACTAATAAATTAAAATAATTTCTATGGATATTTGGCATTTAGTATTTAAATATGCGTATATAACGTTTATACAACGAATAAAAAAACATTTGACAGCGGTGGGATTCGAACCCACGCCCTTTCGGACTGGTGCCTAAAACCAGCGCCTTAGACCGCTCGGCCACGCTGCCTGATGATGGAAGTTTATATAACTTTGAATAGTTGCAATAAACTCAGATAAGCTTATATTTTTTAAATTTACATAATAACTAAGCAAAGAGAATAAGGAACTGCAAATGTGGAATGCCTGCGGCAGTATTTCCAGATCGATACGAAATGGGTACCCACAAAAAGTGCATCTATTTCCTGCAACACACCTGTAGCTCCTCTGGTGTTGTCGGCCTGCTCCACAGGGTCGTGGGTGGCGGTTATTACTTATCATCAGGTGATCCGTACGCTCGACACTCAATTATCTAATTAACACACTATCAGGTAGGATTCACATTATAGTGCCAGTCACGGTTCTATAAAAAAATTCTTATATGTGAAACAATGAGATGAAACTTTAAGATATACTCGTACTTATTGTTTTAAGATAGGGGATTGGATTTTTAAGGTTTTTTCATTACAGCTATATAATGAGCAAGGCAGACAAAGAAAATCTAGTGTTTAAACACCCCGTTCACCGGATGGATGGCGAAACTCAACGTCACGCTTAGTTCTGTTATAGGAGCAAAGAAATGAAGATAATTCAGTCCTTTGATTAGGAATCGAACCCACATCCACGTTTAGGACTGGCACGCTTATACTCCTGCGCCGCGACGGTCTCTACATAATTTTTAATTTGAGCTTTTCGATATCTTTCATCATTATCATATTATATAAAGCACGAACATCATATAGACGTTGCAGGATAAGATTACATTTTCTCCAATTAGGACAAGTTTGAATCGGGAAAGGTCAAAAAGGATTTGGATAATTATTCTGCTCGAGATCCTGTCATGTCAGCTCTTAATTGACTTTCAATGTATTACATTCGTGATTCTATGAGAAAACGAAATGGTTCAAAAATATACGTCCTTACATATATTACCATAATGTATTTTTTTATTCAGACCATAGTGGCGCAGTGGAACAGCGTCAGCGGAAGTGTGTATCAACTAATGCCATCCGATTTGGTTAAAAAAATTAAATCTTTTCGGATTCGCTGACAATATAATTTAATATTTTTTTAATAAGATGAGCCTGATATACTTGCTGGAAAGACATTCCAGGATAACCATAGAATATTTAAAACCTTTTTTTTTTGTTTTTAAAATTATTTTGTAATTCAAACATGAACATCCCCCATAGAGGTACCTTTCTTATACAATTAGACAGTCCCCAGCGATATAAAGATACTGATTACATTTTTATTCCAGTAATAAATTAAATGCTATGTTTACAAAGTACAAACGGATATACTTTCTGAAAAGATATAAATTAGACACAAAAGGAGGAAACGTTAGAAGCGTAATATCTTTTTCATTATGAGTCTCGGTGTGGCCTTGCCATGTTATCAGATGCTTTTGGTTATAGAAAGATAAATTTTGGTTTCATTTCGTTATTTATTAATTAAATTAATATTATTATCAATATCATCTTTGTGGTAAGACACTGCTCTTCAGATTCCACTGCTCGAGGCATTGCTCTTTGTGTTAGCCTTTTGCCCTTACCAGAGCGAAGGAATAAAAAAAATAAAAATTTTCATTTCCCTTAGTAGTAGAATGAAATATTTTATATTTCGTTCTCCTACGAACTCACAACCCTCGCATCTAGAGTTTGCAGTCACACGCTTGTGCCACTTTGCCACAAAAGTCTCCAAATTATTACTAATATATGCTTTTCTTGATTGCAAAGCTTGAATATTTAAAAACTTGTGGATGTACTCGTAAAAATGGTATAAAATAACACTCGTAAAAGTTTGGCTTGTCGCGAGCTCAAATCACCGTGGAGCTATAAATTTCAGGCTGTTTATAGGAACTTTTAATATTTTTATGTGTTTATATACCTTGAGTTGAAAAAAGTTTTTAAGGGTTCCGTACCTCAATACGAAAAACTGGAAAATTTATGGTATCACTTTGTTGGGCGTCCGTCCCTCTATCAAGTCCATCTCGAGATCTCGAGATCGTGGAGACATTAAGCTAAAATTAATAACAAATATTAAGATCTACGGTCCCCTTGCAGCACAGAAGAAATCAAGTTTTTAAGTCAACGCAATCAAAAGATACGAGTATTTATGTACAAATATGGCAAAAAAAAACAAAAAAAAAATTATGGTTATCATTGAAAACTAAAAAGCATTTTACTATAAAACTTATATTTGTGGTTCATTGCATACAAAATGAATTCAAACCTAAATTTGCCAATTTGTTACGCCGCATAATCAAAATATCCTATAGATATAGGGTATTTTCTGTAGACCTACATCAATAAAATTGATGACAAGAAATGAGAACTTGCAGTACAAATGAAGACTTATCATATAAAAATAAACTAACTCGCTAGTTATAATAATATATTATGTAGTAGAATATTAGTAGAAATAAATTTATGTTTAAAATTAAATATAAATTAACTGTTATAAATAATTTTCCAACAAAATCGCGAAGAGGCGATAAGTTCTGAAACTTCAACAAATTCTCGTGAACTTCATTAAAAATGTATGACACGTTTAGAAATTTACAGAACTTTTTAGTTTAACTTCATAATTTATTCGCAGGCGACTTATATTGGACATAATTTCTTTAATGAATCGTTCTATTTAAAGAACGAAAACATGAAGAAAGTAGAGCACGGACTAAAATGTCTCAAATTTCTTTATTCTGAATATTAAGGATAACAGTTTGAGGCCGTTGTGGTACAGCGAGATTGTAAGTAACAAAAAATATTTTATATTAATTGAGAGTTATGAAAATTTTACAATGAGTTGTGCTATTTAATACACAATATCCCAAATATCAGGGAAAAAAGTGTCTTGACACTAAGTTTTCTATGCCTATCCATATAATGGGTATATATACAACAAGAAGCTGACGCTGCAAGACTTGACCACTAAATGACAGCTTGTGAAAATTTAATAAAATGATCGTGTACTTTGATTTCCAAAGATTTTTTTTTCAGCTTCACGCTGTATCCCGCACACAGCAGGGTAGACAGAGGGAACCTCGGTGTTAAGACGTTCCCCATTTTCTGCCGAATTCTGGAGGCATTGCGTGTTGAGTGGCAGAGCTCAACGCCGCGCTTTTCCTCGACACCAGAGCGAAGAAAAATGGAAATATGAACGTAAAGAAATATTTCACTTCCTCGAGTGGGAATCGATCCCATAACCGTCGCGTTTATGGGTGGCACCCTTCTGCCACCACGCCGCAACGGCCTTTTAACTTATGATAATGACGAAGATTTAATTTATAATAATAATAAAGTAATAAATAAAATATATTTCTCTATTTTAGAGAGACTTCTAAATACGAATATTTGCCAATTTGTAGTACTTGTAGCTACCAATCTTTTTTCTGAAAACAACTGTTCATATAAATTGGTGAATACGTTCAGTGAATACAATATGCGCTATCGGATATCTTGACGCGGGGTGCGACAGCCTTTCATGGTGTTGGCATATTGCGTGAAAATTCAATCCCAAAGCTCTCTTCAGAGTGACATATCAAAAGTTTCTCAAACTACGTTGCGTTGCTTGTACTACGAACGAACTACGAGTATGTCAAAAGTCGTGAACTCAATTTTCATTAGAATCATATTTTTAATGTAAAAGCAAATAATAATGGTTTTGGTAAAGTCCATAGTGTTAAAACACTTCACTTTATTTATAAGTTATAAAAAGAAAAGTATTTAGAATTATATTCAATAAATTACGTAGAAAGACTTGAATCCAGCTAAATGTCCAAAATATTTTAAATAAAAATCAAATATTTTGAACATTTAGCTGGATTCAGACCCAAAAAGCGTTTTATCTTTCTACGTAATTTCTTTAATATGATTCTAAATACTTTTCTTTTTATAACTTATAAATAAAGTGAAGTGCTTTAACACTATGGACTTTACCAACACCATTATTATTTGCTCTTACATTAAAAATATGATTCTAATAAAAATTGTGTTCACGACTTTTGACATACTCGTAGTTCGTTCGTAATACAACCAACGCAACGTAGTTTGAGAAACTATTGATATGTCACTCTGAAGAGAGCTTTGGGATTGAATTTTCACGCAATATGCCAACACCATGAAAGGCTGTCGCACCCCGCGTCAAGATATCCGATAGCGCATATTGTATTCACTGAACGTATTCACCAACTTATATGAACAGTTGTTTTCAGAAAAAAGATTGGTAGCTACAAGTACTACAAATTGGCAAATACTCGTATTTAGAAGTCTCTCTAAAATAGAGAAATAATTTTTGTTTATTACATTATTATTATTATAATTTAAACCTTCGTCATTATTATAAATTAAAAGGCCGTCGTGGCGCAGTGGCACAAGAGTGCCACCCGTAAACGCGACGGTTGTGGGTTCGATTCCCACTCGAGTAAGTGAAATATTTCTTTACTTTCATATTTCCATTTTTCTTCGCTCTGGTGTCGAGGAAAAGCGCGGCGTTGAGCTCTGCCACTCAACACGCAATGCCTCCAGAATTCGGCAGAAAGTGAGGAACGTCTATACACCGTGGTTCCCTCTGTCTACCCTGCTGTGTGCGGGATACAGCGTGAAGCTGAAAAAAAAAATCTTTGGAAATCAAAGTACACGATCATTTTATTAAATTTTCACAAGCTGTCATTTAGTGGTCAAGTCTTACAGCGTCAGCTTCATGTTGTATATATACCCATTATATGGATAGGCATAGAAAATTTAGTGTCAAGACACTTTTTTCCCTGATATTTGGGATATTGTGTATTAAATAGCACAACTCATTGTAAAATTTTCATAACTCTCAATTAATATAAAATATTTTTTGTTACTTACAATCTCGCTATGCCACAAGGGCCTCAAATTGTTATCCTTAATATTCAGAATAAAGAAATTAGAGACATTTTAGTCCGTGCTCTACTTTCTTCATGTTTTCGTTCTTTAAATAGAACGATTCATTAAAGAAATTATGTCCAATATAAGTCGCCTTCGAATAAATTATGAAGTTAAACTAAAAAGTTCTTTAAAATTCTAAACGTGTCATACATTTTTAATGAAGTTCACGAGAACTTGTTGAAGTTTCAGAACTTATCGCCTCTTCGCGATTTTGTTGGAAAATTATTTATAACAGTTAATTTATATATAATTTTAAACATAAATTTATTTCTACTAATATTCTACTACATAATATATTATTATAACTAGCGACTTAGTTTATTTTTATATGATAAGTCTTCATTTGTACTGCAAGTTCTCATTTCTTGTCATTAATTTTATTGATGTAGGTCTACAGAAAATATCCTATATCTATAGAGTATTTTGATTATGCGGCGTAATATATTGGCAAATTTAGGCTTGAATTCATTTTGTATGCAAAGAACCACAAATATAAGTTTAAAATGCTTTTTATTTTTCAATGATAACCATAATTTTTTTTTTGTTTTTTTTTTTTGCCATATTTGTACTCGTATCTTTTGATTGCGTTGACTTAAAAACTTGATTTCTTCTGTGCTGCAAGGGGACCGGAGATCTTAATATTTGTTATTAATTTCAGCTTAATGCCTCCACGTTCTCGAGATCTCGAGATGGACTTGATAGAGGGACAGACGCCAAACAAAGTGATACCATAAATTTTCCAGTTTTTCGTATTGAGGTACGGAACCCTTAAAAAACTTTTTTCAACTCAAGGTATATAAACACATAAAAATATTAAAAGTTCCTATAAACAGCCTGAAATTTATAGCTCCACGGTGATTTGAGCTCGCGACAAGCCAAACTTTTACGAGTGTTATTTTATACCATTTTTACGAGTACATCCACAAGTTTTTAAATATTCAAGCCTTGCAATCAAGAAAATATATATTAGTAATCATTTGGAGACTGTTGTGGCAAAGTGGCACAAACGTGTGACTGCAAATTCTAGACGCGAGGGTTGTGAGTTCGTAGGAGAATGAAATATAAAATATTTCATTCTGCTACTAAGGGAAATGAAAATTTTTATTTTTTTTATTCTTTCGCTCTGGTAAGGGCAAAAGGCTAACACAAAGAGCAATGCCTCGAGCAGTGGAATCTGAAGAGCAGTCTTACCACAAAGATGATATTGATAATAATATTAATTTAATTAATAAATAACGAAATGAAACCAAAATTTTTTCTTTCTATAACCAAAAGCATCTGATAACATGGCAAAGCCACACCGAGACTCATAATGAAAAAGATATTACGCTTCTAACATTTCCTCGCCTTTTGTGTCTAATTTATATCTTCTCAGAAAGTATATCCGTTTGTACTTTGTAAACATAGCATTTAATTTATTACTGGTATAAAAATGTAATCAGTATCTCTATATCGCTGGGGACTGTCTAATTGTGTAAGAAAGGTTCGATACCTCTACGGGGAATGTTCATGTTTGAATTACAAAATAATTTTAAAAACTAAAAAAAAGGTTTTAAATATTCTATGGTTATCCTGGAATTGTCTTTCCAGTAAGTATATCAGGCTCATCTTATTAAAAAAATATTAAATTATATTGTCAGCGAATCCGAAAAGATGTAATTTTTTTAAGCAAATCGGATGGCATTAGTTGATACACACTTCCGCTGACGCTGTTCCACTGCGCCACTACGGCCTGAATAAAAAAATATATTATGGTAATATATGTAAGGACGTATATTTTTGAACCATTTCGTTTTCTCATAGAATCACGAATGTAATACATTGAAAGTCAATTAACAGCTGACATGACAGGATCTCAAGCAGAATAATTATCCAAATCCTTTTTGACCTTTCCCTATTCAAACTTGTCCTAATTGGAGAAAATGTAATCTTATCCTGCAACGTCTATATGATGTTCGTGCTTTATATAATATGATAATGATGAAAGATATCGAAAAGCTCAAATTAAAAATTATGTAGAGACCGTCGCGGCGCATCTTCATTTCTTTGCTTCTATAACAGAACAAAGCGTGACGTTGAGTTTCGCCACCCAACCGGTGAACGAGGTGTTTTAACACTGGATTTCCTTTGTCTGCCTTGCTCATTATATAGCTGTAATGAAAAAACCTTAAAAATCAAATCCCCTATCTTATAACAGGAAGTACGAGTATATCTTAAGGTTTCTCCATTTCATCTCATTGTTTCTCATATAAGAAATTTTAACCGCCACCCACGACCCTGTGGAGCAGACCGACAACACTAGAGGACACACTACAGGTGTGTTGCCGGGAATAGACGCACTTTTTGTGGGTACCCATTTCGTATCGACCTGGAAACACTGCCGCAGGCATTCCACATTTGCAGTTCCTTATTCTCTTTGCTTAGTTATTACGTAAATTTAAAAAAAATATAAGCTTTTCTAAGTTTATTGCAACTATTCAAAGTTATATAAACTACCGTCATCAGGCAGCGTGGCCGAGCGGTCTAAGGCGCTGGTTTTAGGCACCAGTCCGAAAGGGCGTGGGTTCGAATCCCACCGCTGTCAAATGATTTTTTATTCGTTGTATATAACGTTATATACGCATATTTAAATACTAAATGCCAAATATCCATAGAAATTATTTTATTTTATTAGTGTGATGTTTTTTAAATTGCTTCTAATAGTTGATAGCATATCGCTGTATTCGGCATTCTTGTATATTTTATTCTAATACATAAAATGTACAAAATACGTATAACTTACCACAAAAATCAATATAGTTAATAATTACTGTTGTTTGCATGTATATAAAAAAATCAAAAAAAATATTTTGCGATCGTTATAAAATTACATAAAATTACATAAAAATGAAAACGTAATAAACGTAAATATATAAAAAGTCGTCCATTACTGAGTGACTGAAAAACAACACACAAACGAAGCTTAGACTTAGAAAGTTGAAAATAGGCATGAAGCTTAGGTTAACGTAAAGCACAAATAACTGATTTATCGAAATTCTAACAGAAACGGAAATTTCAGGATTTTCCATTTCACATATTAAAGCTCTCTCAAGCACAATTGTGGGCGACAATTAATTACTTAAGGTATGATTGAATGAAAAAAATTAATTTAAAATACTTTTTAATTACAGCTAGAGCTAGGCAATTCCAAATGTTAGCACGTGAAAATATATTAAAATGATAACATAAAGCCTAGAAATATTTTATAAAAATTATTCTAAAAAGGAGTTAATTAAAAAGCTTCAAGCTACAAGTAATTAAATACAATCAAATTAATTATTGAGAATTTTTTAAAGATTCACTTAATAATTCTTCTTGATTGTGGTAGAATTAAATTTAAAATATCAATTTGTGCGGTTGTAAAATTGAAATATTCCAATAATTTTATATAATCTACATTGCGTGAAAAATATTAATGCGATTTTTTTGTCCACAACTCAGTCCACAAGTAATGTCTGGGCAGATGTTTGGAAACCCGACATCAAGAAGAAATGATCAGAAAAAAAAAATCTATCATCATCATCAATAATCTTCATTTTATCCTTATCCTATCCTTCATTTAATAGTGTTGCATTGGCACAAAGTGTGTCTGTAAACTGACTGGTTGTGGGTTCGATTCCACATCCAATATTTATTAAAGTTTATACTTTCACGACGTGTCAAGGCAATGCGCGGGGTTGAGTTCCGCCACTCAATATGCAATACATCCTGAATTCGACAGAAAGTAGGGACCGGAGTGTTTTAGCACTAAGTTTAATTGTATAAGGTTAGCAGTAATATACTATCGGGCTTTACAAATTGCAATTTTGAGTTTCGACAACTGACTGAAGTCTGTTATAAAACGCCGAGCAGTGTGTCTCTAAAAAACAATATTAAAGATATAATGCGCAAGATAAACTTTGAAAAAAAACCACATTTCCTCACCGTATTTCAATTTGCCGCTATATTTCCTAGCGATGCCATTATCGACGCCGCTGCGATCGTTTTTTATACTTGTATACGAATATATATTTATTTATTCGCCGTAATACAATATAACTGTGTTTATGGTTATCTATATTATAGCTCCTATGGGAAAACTCGATATGATACATACTGAAGGATAAGTAATACGTAAATTACTTTTTTCTTCACTTTTCTCGAGATCTGTTAACATGTATGTAACTTGGCAATTCCCATAATATTGTTTTTATAGTAAAATATATAATATTAACGATCGACCGTTATTCTTCTTAATCTTATACGTATATTACACCGTAACTCTTTTATTTAAAGCGTTATCTTAATATCTTGTCGTTATAACGCAAATTATATATATATATATATAATTTGTGCAACACGTGGGAATCGAACCCATTATCATCGTATTCATTCAAGTCATTCACGTTGTGACGCTGCACGACGACAGCAATTTTTTTAATTCAATGTGCAATTTACTTAGATCGCAAGCAAATTTTTGTGACATTTTGATTTAACAATATCTATTCATGAGATTTAGTGTCATAGAACCATACACAAAAATGTGTACAAAAATCGACTTTATCCTTTGGTCATAAAGGTATTATTTCATTTATTTCTCTAGATACTAAATTCGTATCGCATTTTTGGTCACCCATCATGAATACTTTTACTTTTTTGGCACCTCGCATCAGTTTACATTTTCATTTCCCAAAATGACGTTAAATATTCAAAGGTCTATGACTGTGGAATGGTTAAAGCGGCGGAAAATTCTACTATTAGGTACGTTTCTATAATCTATTGCTATGCAAATTAGGGGGAGAAGGGGATCGTGCGAACGAAACGTCAGCTTAGTTTACGTGTTTTGTATGTAAAATATCTTCCTTGCCTCTTTGAATGGATTTCTTGTGTGTGTGTGTTAACGTTGTTATTTTATTGAGGCCATCGTGGCCCA
This sequence comes from Heliconius aoede, assembly GCA_037355905.1. Lineage (NCBI taxonomy): Eukaryota > Metazoa > Arthropoda > Insecta > Lepidoptera > Nymphalidae > Heliconius > Heliconius aoede. The sequence continues at coordinate 340,211 of JBAIZZ010000155.1, forward strand.
GAAGCATAGCGTCTGACTGTAAATGTGACGGTTGTGAGTTCAATATCCACTCGGCAGTTAGAATTATTTTAACTTTTCTCGCTCTGGTAACAAGACATAGTGCAGTTTTAAGTTCTGCCATTTAACACCCAATGTAATGTCTCAAAAATTGGATAGTGGAGAACGGAATGCTTATCACTAGGTTCCCTCTGCCTACCCTGCTATATGCGGGATACAGTATAAGGGTAAAAATACATTTTGTATATAAGTTGACTAGTTAAATTAGCGAGGTTTGAATTGAAAATGTAAGTAATAAATGCAGAATGATTTTACATTTTACTGTATATACGAGTAGATTCTAATAATGGACATATTGCATTTTTTTAACCACTGCAGAGGGAACAAAAATATAGTTTTCTAAATATTAGATAGGTTAAGACACTGTCAAATGGGAATAAAATATTAAATAAAGAAAGCTTTTACATTATGAACGAAATCTAGAAAACTAGCTTTTTTTTACAAAACAAGCCTTTTTATTTGATACCCATATTAGATGGTTTATTAAAAAACTAAAATCCGCCAATTTGGATGAACATATTGATTATATGTAATTTCATTATCATCAGAAATGAAGTCGGAATGCATGTTTCAACTCAATTGGACACTGAGCATTGGGTCAAATTGCGCTTGCAAAATTTCACATAACTGTTTCACATACCACGGCAAGTTAACTTGTAATAACTAAGAGTTGTGTGACACTTAACAGCAATGTAAAGTAAATATAATACGTGCTTTAAGTGCCCGAGGCACTGAACGGAATGGGTCACATTAAAAAAATTGCGCGTTATACTTATTATTTGATATAGTCTGTATTCTTCATCAATAAGTTAGAAAAAAAATCAATACAAAACAATCTTGATGAACCAGTTGTTCCTGACTTAGAGTTTTACGAAAAAATGTATTCATACTTTTCATTCAACTATAAATAAAAAATATATATTATATATTTTATTCTTAAAATTTCCATCAAATTAGCCATTGGCAGAGGTACAACAGTGTGTGAGTTCGAATTTTGCAAGAGTGGGACTCTTGGAAAATTAAATATTAAATATTTTAATTTCTTCGCTTGAGGCAAAGTACAGCATTCGATTTCGCCACTCAACACGCAATGCCTCCAGAACTCGGCTGAAAAGAAAAAGTTACGACACCTCAGAATAAAAATAGAGTGTTTACTCTCCCAATATAACACATTGAGTACAGCACTACACGTTACACAATTGTGATAAATGGTTAAAAATTTTCGATTAACTTTTATCGATATGTTGGAGTTATATCAAACATTGAGTTGGATATTAACTTTGCATATCAATCGAATATTCATGACGTTATTCTGCCGTTGCTCTTATTGAGCATAATTATATGAATATATATATATATATATATATACCGTATATATATACGGAGTATTAGCGAGTATAACACTAGGTTCCCTCTGCTTACCCTGCTATGTGAGAGATACAACGAGAAGCTAAAATATCAATATAATAATAATAATAAAACACTTTAGTTATTGAATGACACGTCAATAAATATAAAAACCAAGCGAACAATAACATAGAAATTTACTAAAATATTGTTTTTCAAAACAGTTTTCTCGTATAAAAGAAAAGAAACGTGAACGCTGTTTGAAAATATTCTGAACAATTACTTGGAATCGTTGATCGAAAGTAATTTTAACAAGTGCTTCAAAAAGTGAGGCTGACCCAAATACTACTACTACTTCTAGGTAACGCTTTCGAGGCGAGATGGACAACGACAATAAAAATATTTATTCGTTTTCCAACTAGTGTTAAGATATTTAAATACCCTGAAACTAGATATTTAAATACTTTCACTACCATATATTATTGAATCACTTTTAATACCAAATATCATAGTAATTTCACTTGAAGTATACAAATTTATAACAAGACAATATTTAACAAGGTGGAAAGATAACGTCGCAAATTATGGCCGACGAAGCATAAGGCACTGAGCACGCGAACTAGGTACGTTTAATTACCCAGCGAATGAATGGTGTTTTTGCACACAAAAAATATACTTAAAAGTTCTAGAATTTTATTATATATAAAGAATGTAAGAATTCTGACGTAGGTTGTTTTGTGGTTTTGCTGGAGCGCTTGGACGGTGAGTAGAAAACGGAGTGTCTTAACACCCAACTCTTCATGCCTACCGAGCTACAGCAGCAGCACCATATATTATTCGGGTAAGCGATTAACCTGTAATCACAAGGCAATTGTTGAAAAAGTTTAACGACTTTGTCACGCAAAAGAGGGTAATATATTAAAAAAACCTATCCTCATGAGTTATTAAATCCTCCATCGATTAAATGTACCCAAGGAGCCCCGTAAAATTTAATAAACTATCAGGCTTGATTTCTTTCTTTTTATATTTATACAATTGAATATTTTATTTTATTTCAAAAATTATAATTTTGAGAAATAAATATTGTTTTATCCAAAAATAATTCTAATATTTCAATGCAGTTGCGACATTACGATCACCAATACAACACTCGTGTTAGGACTGTTTTCGCTTAAATCTCTCTTCGCATCGTCGAGTGATAAATTGTTTCTAAAGCACTTAGTTTTAAAGGCAGCTGACCGTTTTCTAAATAAATAAATTTACACTTTAAAGCTTTATTTCAATTTACTTTTGTATAAAACTTTTAAAGCTCTCTTTGGACGGATTGCCGATATTATAATTAATTGTTATAAAAATATATATTTAATATTAAAATTATTGTATGGCTGAACCTTTTATAAATTATAAATGGACACAGATGCCTTGACAGGTTATGGAATATCTTCTCGTTATAGTACAGGTTGTAATACTATTATGTATTAATACAATTACTTATAAAAAAAGCATATGGCGTATAGCCGGGTAGTAAAAGTGAAACTAATGTAAACATACTCCGTACGTTATATATATTTCCGTTTCTTCGCTCTGGTGTCGAGGCAAAACGCGGCATTGAGTTCCAAAGTTCGGAGGTAAGTGGAAAACAGGTTCCCTCTGCCTACCCAGTTGTATGCAGAACACGACGTGAAGCTAATTTACAGTTTTAACCATTAACTATGGTTAAAACTAAAATATAATTCTTCTAATTATACTTTACGAGAAGTTCTCATTTATAATAACATTACTGTGCACGTAGAGCCTTTGCTTGATACCCTTACTTAATAATATTACCCTCGATATTTCACGCAGAATACTTTTAAATTGTCGAGAATAACCGTAAATCATCAAATTATATCGTCAATATAAATTAGATAAGTTTTTGTACAATTTTATATATTACGACGAGTTAAGGAATTTATTTTTTAGTTTCACTCTTCACTTCACGTAATAAATTTTATTATCAATACTTCTATTATATAAATAATAAAATTTATTAACTTTCATTTGTTAAATAATGGTTGATATCATATACTTCTATTCTTTTAATTTTATTACCCTCTCTAAATATGAAACATAAACATAACTTTTTTAATTTCTGGAACCTAAATGCTACTTTAATTCTTTATAATTAATTTATAAGCTCTATATTAATTTAAATTCTCAACACATAAAAAAAATTATATAATTAACAAAATATTGCACTTTTATTTTCGTATAAAGAAATCGATTCAAAAATAACAAAGTCCAAATATACACATTATTTCATACCTAAGATATCTTGGCTAAGTTTAAAGTAAAGCACTGTTGAGTGTTATATATTTTTTCGGTGCCCACTCACGTCAGCTGAGCTCAAACTTCCGCGACTTTCGCAACTTACACAATCACGAAGCACACTCTCACAGTATAAACATTTAAATTTATGTCTTTTCCAAGTTTCCTTTGGCCGTTTAAAAATATTACAGTTTGAACGGTGTTGAGTTCACACCGACGTGTGTACGCCACCTGATTTTAATGCCACACATTCGTTCACAGTTAATTAACATTTTGCTGCCTTGAGTTATTAAATTTATTATTCATATTTCTTAACATAAGGTAGAGTAGAGAGTTTAGTGGTGATTTACTGAAATTTAGGTGACATTGTAATTGTAATATAAATATTATTGACGTTAACTTAATAAAACTATTAAGGAATAGTGCTATACGTAATATTTCGTACAAGCATGGTAGGCAGAGGGAACCTATAATGTTAAACATTCGGTTCAAAGTTTTCCACCCAATTTACGAGGCATTCTGTATTGAGAGAGAGAATTCAACGCCATGTTGCTACAGCAGGAAATGGTGGATGATCATTAAATATGATAAATTTTACGTAAAATATAATTATGTGTATATAAACTCTTATATAAAAAAATGTTACATAACTTTTAACTGTGATACATTATTTTCAAGTATATCGAATTATGATTTTAATAAAAAAATCCTTCGAGCCGGATTTGAACCAGCGACCTATGGATAACAATTAACCGGCTACAGTCCACCGCTCTACCAACTGAGCTATCGAAGGTGTGACAGTTTGATTATACTACACTTTTATACGACAAAATGTTATAAAGTAACAATTTTTAATAAATATTTTTTTTCCAAAAATACAAGAACTATTATTTTTTACTTTAACGAGTAAACATTTTTTTAAAGTTTTAATATATTATTTTATGAAAAAATTAAATTATATTTTAATTTTAAACATTCATAGATAGAATGGTTAGTTGAAATAAACACAAATTATTTTAAATATTTTAAAAATTATTTTAAATCAAGATTTATATCTTTATTTATATTTATTTATATCAAACAATAAAAAGATTTTGACAGCGGTGGGATTCGAACCCACGCCCTTTCGGACTGGTGCCTAAAACCAGCGCCTTAGACCGCTCGGCCACGCTGCCTTATTATCAATAGGGAAAATTATTGTTCTGTAAGTCATATTTTTAATAACAGCAACCGTTTCATCAATGAACTATTCTATTTTTCATTATTTTTCTTTTTAAATTGTTTTTTTTTGTCAGTGGAAGTGTAATTGTAGCGTAGATAAGTATCATCTGTAAACACAATGGTTGCGAGTTTAAAGTTCGAACCCGACTCGGAAAATTTTTATTTGTTTTAGCTACACGCTGTATCCTACATATAGCAGGGTTGGCAGAGAAAACATGGGAATCTAGAAAAAAGTCACCTCTGCAACAAAACATGAGAGAATAATAAAAGCTCTACTCTCTAACAGTAGTTACACCTGTTGTTAAAATTTCAGTTCAAATTAATACTTTAAAACGTCAATTTAAATTTTAATCACACGGATCGCGCCTTCAATTTGTTCGCCGAAATAATAATGTCGCCACGCAAACTGTCAAGCACCTGTGTACGAGTGACGTAGATTCTTTAAAAATATATTTAGTTTTATATTATATACATTGAGGCCGTCGAGGCGCAGTGGCATACAAAATTGAATTTCGCACTCGGGTAAACGAACTATTTTCATTTCTTCGCTATTATAGTAAGACAAATGTTATTACGACACTCAACACGGAATATCAATAAAGAGAGGAGAGAAATATCTTAACTCTTGGTTCACTTTGCCTAACCTGAAAAAGGTGTAATACGATGTCCAATTGACGGCTTATGAAAAATGGAGATCGGATGGAATGGATATATTATTTCTTAATTTAAAGTATAATATTAAATTAATCATACGTATCTACAATCTAGTACTTATTAAAAACTAACAGAGAAATGAACAAAAAATATTATTTCCGAAAGCACTAGTAACAGGATGTTGACACTTGTGGGTAGCAAATCTTAACAAGCATGTACCAAGCTTAAGTGAAGAGGTAAACCGAGTATAATAAGCCTTTGACTAGTCTGAGTATGGCATGACGAGACGCTCTTAAGCCTACAAATACCTACAAACGTACTGTTTAGACGCGCAAAGATAGTGAATTGCCAAGTAAAACTGTAATTTTTTTTTACCTTCACGCTTTAGCTCTAGCAACATAACTAGAGAGAATGATGTCGCCCTTGTGCCACTGCGCCACAACGGCCTCTAATGCTAGATGATGGGCTGTATTACAAATACCGACAAGAAGTCAAACAGTTTCACTTTTCAATAAAAATATAACAATTTTGATTTTTCACAAAATAATAATGAAATATTTAAGAATTTCTAGCCGTGTGGTCCCGGCTTAGAATAGGATCACCCTGGTACTGTCGGTGTCGTAAAAGGCGACTAAAGTACGTGTGGTAGAGTCACGTCGCCAGTAATGGCAACACGCATGGGCAGACTCGACCGGATTTAATACCACCCCCGGCATTTTAAACCGGCGTGAAGTAGTGGCCCTTGCCACTGCGTTTCGCATTAGGTAATGCCGGGCCCCGGTGCCCTTCATTCAACCTTAAAGGCTGGCAACGCACCTGTAGCTCCTCTGGTGGTGCATGGGGTCGTGGGCGGCGGTGATCACTTACTATCAGGTGACCCGAACGCTCGTTTGCCTTGTCCTCTCCCATAAAAAAAATTTAAATATTTGTCGTCTAATATGGGTATGGCTAGTATACTTAGAAGATATATTTTGTCACACGTCGTCCTCCTTGTCTTTTTAGTTGATTAAAACGTTGATTAGAGCGTGCAGACAGCCGACAAACTGCTTTAACCTAATGTTTCAACGCCTGGTCCTATCAACATCAAACGTAACAAATAAACAGTAGATTAGGTGTATTTAGAAAATCCTATAATACTTGACTGTACTAATTGCAGTTAAATTGTATACGTAGAAAATATAAATAAAATAGAAAATATAAGAAGCATGTTCATAAGTCGAGGCCAGACGTGGCGCAGGGGCATAAATGCCTGTGAACGCGACTGGTTGTGGGTTCGATCCCCACTCGAGGAAATGAAATCTTTATTAAAATTCATATATTAATTTCATGGCTTTGGGGTCGAGGCATAGCGTGGCGTTGAGTTCCGCCACTCAACACACAAAGCCTCCAGAATTTGGCGGAACATGGGAAACGGAGTGTCTTAGCACTACTCACTCTGCCCATCCTGGTGTGTGCAGCACACGTAAAGCTTATTGGATTTTAATGAAATTTATGTTCATAATATAACATATTAAAAAGAAGCTATCGTTGTGCAATAAAACAGTGGCTGTAGGTACGACCTCAACTTTTCAGAAAAGAAATATAATTATATATATATATAAAATATATAAATATTTGAGAGGAATTATCATTGTAAAACGAAACGTATACGTTTCTATGTTTCGTCATCACATCCACATTATCATTGCATATAATTACGAATCACGCATCGCGTAACCTACAAACAAGTCGGGTCACAGATCAACATACTCCCACTAATTAGTGTTATTGTAATATCCTATTATAATATATATTTATGACTTTTTATGAAAAAAAGAATTCGCTGTTGTTGCTTAGTACTGATATATATAAATATATAAAATCTATAAAAAAAACCACCTATAACTGATAAGATTCATGATCGTGTATTTTATATTACGTGTTAAGTAGTGAAACTCAACGCCGGGCTTTTGATTTGGTTCCAATACGAAAAAAAAGAAATATAAATAAATAATAATTTATTCCCCCCAGGTGAGGATCAAACCCACAACCGTCGCATTACAGTCACTCCCTTGTAGCAGCAAAGACAACCTCAATCTGATGCTGCTACTACTTCTTATATGTATATCTGTATGTATACACTTTAGTCAAAATCAAATATAAATTTTAAGGTAATTTCAAAATTGTACACATATATTAATCATATATAAATAACGATCGTTGGATTTCAGCTGGCACATATAAGCGAGAATATTTTACAAGTCGGTTGTAGCCTGCTGCAACAGCGCTGTCAGAAAACTTTTGTATAATAAATTGTTCCGTTCTAGCGTGTAAGCATTACCTTCTTGGATAAAGAATATTGTGATAGAATTATACTTTTAGATAACTAAAAATTATGGAAAATAAAATGTGATAATAGATCGACAAAACTACAAGACTCTACGTTTAATAGTGTGTCTGTTGAGCCCATCGATTCGATTCGAGGTTCAATTTTCACTGGAGGGAATAAATTATTTTTCTTTTTCCGCTTTTTGTAACAAGCATAAAATTTGTCGGAACTGGAGTGTCTTAACACTAGGTTCACTCTGCCTACACTACTATTGGATTTTTACTCTCTGGCTACAATGTGAAGCTGAAATAAGTGTCATTTTTGCTTCGTTCGTGTCTGATATTTTTAACAGTATTGTAAGGTAAGTATTTAATCATACAATTTTATAATTTTTCACAATAACTATTATTAGGTATTACGTTGATTTTATGAGACACACATAATAACTTATATACATTATCGAGCTTGCATATCATTATCGATCGAAATATCGAATTCTAGCACACTAATAGATAAAAGATTGCATAATTTGTCTATATAATGGTATTCAACCACAAATCGCCATTTTGGACGTTAAATTCATTCAGTCCATTTCATTTGCCGTCCTCATTGCGTATCGTACAGTTTATTTATACTTGCTCTAAATACATGACATGCTTGTCCAAGTAGGTATGGTGAGAGTGGATAATTTAGGGCTTTATTGAATACTTTGTTTTAAAATGAAATTTGGATGTAGCTTCATCCTTTATCCCGTGGTATGTGAATATAGTGTGTTAACACTTTATCCTCCGTGCCCGTGTCCGTGTGCGGGATACAGCGTGAAGCTGATTTTTTTTTAAATAACGCTAAAAGAAACTCACCCGTTTCCGTTTACGTTTCCAGCTTTCAATCAGTAAGCATCTAAGTGAATCCTCCAAGAAAAATAGTGAAAGTAAACAGTCAAATTTGATTTAATAGCGGGTAATCCAATCACCGTGAACTTAAGAGGTGCCGGCATCAATATTAATGGAGAAAAACTACACCATCTGAGATTCGCAGACGACATACTCTTGTTTTGAGAAGATCCGGAGACTTAAGTACAGCCAGTCCTGGTGGCTGATGCTGAAGTAATAAACACACTAAAATTAAAAAGTTAAGAAAATAAAGAAATTTACAATTTATATTAATTACAATATATATGTATTTAAATTTTAGTCATAAGTAAAAGAAAATTATTGTAAACAGGTCAGGGAAAATAAAGGCTCTTTTTATTTTATTTTTGTTTATTTTTAAAAGAAACTTATATCGATCGATCAAATAAAAGCCTACGTTTAAATTTTAAATCAATATAAAATGCTCTCATAAGATATAAAACGAGTAAATTTCAAGTAATCGTGCAAGCCCCAGGCGAGGTGCTGTAGTAAAGTAGTTCAACAGAAAATCGAAGCGAAATTTCTAGCATTTGTGATAACTTCTCATTTATCTTGGATAAACAAGCTATAAATGCGGCAAGTTGTAGATACGATTCCCAATCGAGGAAATGAAATATTTAATATTTTTATTTCCTCGTTCTAGTAACGAATCAAAGCTCGGCGACCACCACTCAACACGCAATGCATCAAAAATTAGGTGGTAAGTAGGACACGGAAATCTCTAAATTGTAACGGAGTGTCTTAACACTAGGTTTCCAGGTTCTTTACTTATTCTTATATTTAAGGTTATTGAGGCTGTTGTGGCGCGGGGGATACAGGTTTCTGATTGATAATACTCAAACCGCAATGTCTCGAACATTGGACGGAAATGCGCACCGGGGTGTCTTAAGACGAGGTTTCCTCTGGCTATTATAGAGCAGTTACGCGAGATGCAGTGTGAAACAAAAAAATATATATTTTTCTGTCTACTAATCACGTTGAATTAAAAAAAAACAGATCGCAAAAGTTTCTTAACTCTTCGTAGCTTGCTAATTGAATGCTTGAAGATGTAGAATATATAATACATATACATATATTTAAACTACTACTTGGTCGTCACGTTATCGACTTAGAGCGGTCTTAACGCGGCTTATTGGAGCTTACCCAACCCTCGGAAACTTTTAGTTTTGTTTGGTTGTTTCGGAATTTCACCAATAATAATCAGCTGTGTGAAATTTCTGCTGCGGTTCCCAAAAAAGGAAATAATCTACAGTAAAAGTATGAAACAAATCTAAAATTCCACTGGGATTGAACGCATGACTATGTGTTTAGATCAACAGACACCTAGACCATAGATTTTGCAGGTTATTAACAAGACTAATATAACTTTAGTGCTCATAAAATTATAAAGTCCATTCATTTACTTTAGAGGTCATTCTTCAGCGTAACTAGCCCGACCTTATGCACCACACCGTAAATTACGAGTACACTATGCAGTATAGCATCAACGTACTAAGTGAGCATCGCCTGCTATAGTTCGTTTTTGAGTAAAGTTGTAAATGTGTTGTCATCTAAAACAGATTCACATACATTGATATTTTCTTCTTTTGCTCTTTTCTGGTACAGTAGATCTAGAAACGAAACAATGCGTTTTCAATTTTCTACCTTATTGTAAGAAATATAAAATTAAATAAAATATTTTTAAATAATTACATTTTAAATACTTTAAATACTCATATAATAAAAATAATAATATGTCATTAATTTACTTTTACAAACAAGAAAAAAATGTAAAATTTCACCTACTCTTGTACAAAAGCTCACCAAAATAGAAACTATTAATAATGTGATAACCGTAGAGAACTCTATCATCAGAGTTACCAACGTTATCAGCTATGCACAGCTTGAGCAAACACTTGCGATGCAGATGCATACCAAAATGGTTGCATCAATCTAACTTCGACTAAATGGGTCGAATAGAATATAAATAATGTATGTGGCTTTAGTAACGTCGCGTCGTCGCTGTATATGTTTAGTACGGCATTTGCTATTAAGCTAGCTTATATGATGTTCAAAAAAATCTGCTTCACGCTGTATCCCGCATACAGCAGGCCCTGCCTACCCTGCTCTTCCCTCTGCTTAGAGGGAACCCAGTGTAAGGGCACTCCGACCGACAACGCCGGGCTTTTGCTTGGTGCCAGAGCAAAGAAATGAAAATATGAATAAATAATATAACTCATTCTCCGGGGATCGAACTCACGGCCAAGACGGCCTCAAACATGATAAATTTTATCATTGTGTAATTATAAAAGTTATGGGTTGGATTCGCTCTGGGCGAAATGAATATTTTCATTTACTCCTTTTGGTAAGACTACATGTTGTGTCGAGTTCCACCATGCAACACACAATATCTCAAATTCAGGTATAAAATAAGGAACAGAGTGTATTGACATTAGATTCTGCTATTTGCAGTATAAAACGTGACGCTAAAATAACTATACTACGAATTTGAATTCAAACACTAAAAAGGTTAATAAGACTATAATTTTTCATTTAAAATCCCCAGTTAATCTAGTGTAAGACTAAGTGTGACCTCAAATTGATATTGTAAGCAATTATATGCAACATTATGCACAACCTGAGCAAATATTATTCAAGATGCAGCGCGCCGCAGAATAAAGCCGCGTTACACCAACTTCAACTAAATTAGCTTAAAATACAGACGGTAACAAATATTTGACTTATCTTGTATTTATTTGTTAAACTTTATTTATAACTTAAAGTCTCCCCACAAACATTTTTTACTTGCTCTTGATATCCTTCATTGTCTAAGTCTAACGCAGGAATATCTTGAACAAAGTTTTGAACATCTCGTGTGATTGCTGTGCTAAATGACCGTCGCATGAGTAGTCTCCGTGAAAGCGGGGGACCTATTATGTCCTTACATTATGGGCCCTTGAAAAGCTTATCATGTCGTCCTAATTACCTCCCTGCTGTGAAACATTGAAAATACTCTGCCTTGTTAACCGACATCAAAAAATGAGGTAATCAGTTTGACATTGCGTTTGTATATTCCAAATTTTCTCATATACTAAATATCATATTATAAATCGAGATATTCTTTTTTGATTTAAATTATGTTTCTCAACTTAAGGAACAGTCCAAGTTACACTGATATTGAGATGAGGTTTTGAGATATTGGTATCCGAATATTTAATCAAACAGATATTTGAAGTCGGCTTAGTTTATTCAATGGAATTATAAATATCTGTATAAATAGTCAAAAAAACTAAAACTTGTACTGGAATCTTATTTTAAATAGGTGTCTAAATAAATATACACGCGATGATTGTGCGTCGATGCCCACCCAATATTTTTTTATAAATTATTTACAAATAAAATTCCCACTGCTATATGCAGGGATACAGCGTGAATAAAAAATATTATAATAAAAAAAATAAGTACATACATAACATTTTGCTTGTGATACACGATTAGACGTCGAGGCGTAGTGTGATAATACAATGTGTACGCGAAAATTGAAAATTGTCTTTAACAAAATTAGCTGAGGGATGATTAGGTTTAAAACGCTAATGGTATGTAAATGTGAAAGTAAAACCAGTATTTTGTATCGTGATTGTATCACAATATTTTTTAAACTAGAAACACGAGTTCGTATCCAAAAGGTAACACGAGACCCTATTACTAAGACACCAGTGTCTGTCTGTCCCTCTTTCACCAGGCTGTATCTCATAAACCGTGATAGTTAAACAGTTGAAATTTTCACAGATGATGTATTTCTGCCACAACCACATTTTTCATCTTAATTTATAAATATATATATCTGCGCTATAATCTTTAAAAATAAAAACTTATCTATAAATTACAAAGAAATTTGCATATACAGTTTTCATAAGGAAATACTATTTAAAGTAATTTGCGGCACGTACACCGTAGGGTCACCCGGTTAGGAATGAGTGTACCATGAAATATGTTAGAACTTTACAAACTGAATGGGTTTGGTGCCTTCAAACAAGCTTATAGTGGGGAGTTATATTAGGGTTCCCATGTTTTTATTGAAATCTATATACATACCATCTATATACATCTATATAAACACACAGCCGAAATAACGTGGTAGAGGACGCTGAAATTGTGATTAGGATCCTACAGGAGCACTAGGAGAAATTCTCGAAATTTATATACCAACAGAATATGCGATAGATTTATATAGATTATATTATGCCTTAACGTGTATAAATCAACTACGAGATCGTCCCTTGGTTGCGGCAGAGGAAGTCCACATGGTATGGACTTCTTAACTTCTACAATATTCTTCCACCTACAATTCTAATCTACGGTTTACCTCGAGATATAAAAACCAAATGTTATTAGAATATCAATATCAGCTATATATTAAAATATATTATATAAAAAATTCGAAAAAACATTGTGGATTACAGAAACAATTCACATTATGATATCCACATTTATAACTGTAATAGTCTTTATATATAATTTCTAAATGACTAAATTAAAGTTTCAGAGCAAAGCGCCATGCGAGCCCCAACAAACTAACAAGTTGCAACTAATGCAGCTCAACACACGATCAAGTTTTGTAGTGTCGCACTAATGAGTCTCGAATGTGATATTACGTACCGCCTTATAATATAGCTATGATGCTGTCAAGGTTCTATATTCTAAATTCAAATCAAAATTTAAATCAACTGCACACTACATTCCGCACACTGCAGGGTAGACAGTGGTAACATAATGTTATGACACTCCTTTCCACACTCTCCGCCGAATTACGGAGACATTGCGTGTAAGTGGCTTGGACAAGAACAAGGGAGGCTTAATATTTGGACTTTCTTAGTAACTTTTATGTTAACTTACAACTGCGAGTAAGTTGTAAACGTATATATAATAAAATTTACGAAAAGTTCAAATTGAGATTTGGTAATACTTATTATGAAAATATTCTAATCGCACCGGCTTAATATTTGAGCAACCCTTAATATATTTTAAACTGGTAATAGACGGTTTCCGCCTAGGTACAGGTGCGCTGCATGATGCCTCTACGTGACCAACATTTTGATTGTTTCTAATATATTTTGTATTACGTATACGGTCTCTCTCATAACGAATATATCCTTATTAAGGATAAGACCCAACGGTAGCCGAGCTTCGACAACGTCCGATTGTAATCGCGATGATTGTGGGTTCGATTATCACTAGAAGGAATGAATTTTCTGGTGTGGAATGCAAAAGCAACGTCGAAAAAGTGCGAAACGGAATATCTCAACTGGTGGCATGCAACAATATTCAATGTTTTTATATTTAAATAGTTAACCATTAATATAATTAGTTCATCATGAAGCAGCTGCGGTCTGAGCTTCCCTTCTTCACATATAAATTTAATTTAAATATTATTTATACATATACATACATGTAACTGGTAATCAATCATTATTTCTTAATTAACATATTATTTTGATAAGGGTCTGATGAAGGGACCAGAAGATGAATGTACCTACATGAAATATATTGAACTCGACCTATAATTATTTAGGTTTACAACGCGAATCTTCCAATATTATATCGATTCGCCTTTACCCCCAAGAAAATGTAAAGTTATTGAAAGTAATCATTAATGCATATGGGTCAGATTTTTTTAGCTTCACGCTGTATCCGGCACATAGTAGGGTAGGCAGAAGAAGCCTGGGAACATTTTTTATTCGTATAGGTTATTATTGCGGTATTGATTTCCGCCACTAAATACGCAACACCTCAAGTATTCGTCGAAAAGTGGAAAACGAAACTGTCTTAATGGGAAACGGAGTGTCTTATGTCTAGACTCCCAGGATCTCTATGCTTACCCTGCTATGTGCAGAATACAGTGTGAAGCAACAAAAATTGGACTAATTTTTACTTTCGGATTGTACAATTATGGCTCAATTCCCACTTAGAGAATGAATTATTTTCACTATCTAGCTTTAGATAAGAAAACGACCTCCCCAGTTAAAGGAATCCGAAAAAAGAAACCAAATAATTTCTGTAATATATAGGAAAATTTCTAGAAGTTAATCACAATAATTTCTGCCTTATCAAATATTAAACTCAGAAGTCCTAGCAACTTGTGTCGTTATATCACAAACGTTTCGCACATTAGCGTGTCTGTTCATCAGCGACTCACAATTGCGGTCCCGAAGGGCCCGTGGAAGAAAGTATTTGGAAGTTTATTCTTTTATTTCACTTTGAAGCTTAAGAACTGGTTTGATAATAATTCTTAAATGTTTATTTGCTTAGATAGTGTTTTTTTTTCCTAAATTTAAATGGTGAGAAGGGATGAAATGACACACACAGACAAATAAATAAAATTTAAATACAATATAATAATATATAAAATTAATAATTTAAAGCTTATAGGCACACAAGATGATAGTGTTATATGTATAACGTATAGGTTAGGTATAGCCAAATGTGCCATACAATCTAGCTCTAGTCAAAGTCAGTCAAAGGCAGTCTACGC
>JBAIZZ010000155.1:355626-483080 GCA_037355905.1 Heliconius aoede
TGTGGGTGTATCATTT
The DNA here is from genome assembly GCA_037355905.1 of Heliconius aoede. Classification (NCBI taxonomy): domain Eukaryota; kingdom Metazoa; phylum Arthropoda; class Insecta; order Lepidoptera; family Nymphalidae; genus Heliconius; species Heliconius aoede. The sequence goes on from JBAIZZ010000155.1 coordinate 355,643, forward strand.
TGTATGAAATGGACTACAAATATAAATTAATGTTTTTTTTTTTCATTCATAGAGACCAATATATGAATGAATAATAACTAAGTACACTAATTAAATGTTTTCCCATAAAATTTAATACTAAAATAATTAATTTTATCTAGTATTTGGCATTTTTTTCACCAAAGTCATTTATGGAACACCAATAGCAAAAATGGAAATACCAACGTTTCTAAATATATTTATTTCCTTACTTAAAAAAAATAACTCATTAACACAACCAATGATTAACTCTTAAAAAGGGTTAAAATATGCTTTGCCATATACATTTTTTAAACTTGCCACGCCATTAAATAACTGCCACTACAATTAATTTAAGCTATGGCCCAAATGAAAGCACCGAAAGCAATACGTTAAATTGAGCTAGAGATACTATAACGAAATATCGACGTTATATGGAAACACTATAAAGCTATATAACGATAGTGACAATGGGAGATCCGTCTGCCCGTTACCATGGCAACGGGTGGGTTGACGCCCCTAACCTTGTCACTGTATTGAACCAGTAACCTAATTAAATAAAATCCTACGTTGTACTTTAAAATGATTGCTGTTATATTTTCTATATAGATATTTGTTTGTATGTATGAAGTTATTTGTCTAAATTAAAAAATATTCAGATATGGCTTTTCATATGTACTTGTTACGTAATTTAGATATTTCTGATTATGCATAAAATATATGTGATTAGACAAAGGGAATCTAGTAAGAATTAAGGCACTCCGATTCACAATATACATATACATGACAATGCATGTTGAGTGGTTGGAGATACTGCAAGCAGCGGGGTAGGCAGGGGGAACCTAGTGTTAAGACACTCCATTTTTCATTAAAACCATATCCAAAATATTATCTTTTGTAAATAGTTTGTAAATAATTTTAAAACTTAAACGTATCAAGCAACGTCGAAATTCTTGATACAATTTATATTGCTAGCATAGAGATGCTGATGAAAGAGATTTTAACAAAATCCCACTGCCGTTAGGCAATTGCTTAGATTTACCATTTGGCAAGATAGAAAAGCTACTTATAAAAAAAATTAACTCCACTGTTCTCCACCTGCTGCCTGAAATCGAGACCTTATGTGGCAAAATTAAATGTAGCGACTATAATTTATATATATAAAATTAATGATTAATAAAAAAAAATACTTTTTTCATTATAAGAAAGAAAATATTTAAAAGATATAAAACTAAGATTAATTTTCTCCTCCAAAATATGCGAAGGCACCTAGGGAAATACAAACAACGGCCAAGACACATCGCGAGATAATTATTATTAAAGTTCGAGCTCAAGTCGCCATTTTGTACTGCTCCTTCATTCTACATTGTAAATCAGGCGCAAAAGTTAATTTCTTAAAGTAAATCGTGTAACACGTATATTTTATGTGTGTTGTAAGCGTATAAATACCGGTTGAATAATAAATATATTTGTACTTTACTATTCGTCTTTAAAAATTAGTAATGTGTTAGATTTATTTATTAAATGAATATGTTGTATTTTTATTTAAAAGAATACTTAGCCGGATAGGCAGAGAGAACTTAGTATTTCGACACTCCGTTCTCACACACCGCCCAATTTTCAGGACAATGCGCCCAAATGCCAATACGGACTTTACGGCGTGCTTTGTCTCGTTACCAGGGTATGGAAAATATGAGGTCGAATCGAACTTACGACCGTCGTGTTAATAGTCGAATGCTGTGCCGCTGCGCCACAGCATCCAACAATATACAGTTGTATACAGGTCGAACCTAACACTATCTTTTTTACAGTCAGTTGAAAAAGAACGAAAAAAAAACATTCTTTCTACATATTATGCTTGTTATATTAAAACTGCATAACAGTTATAAAATAATGCCGATTTAGCGTTAAAATAACAAGACGAATAAACCGCTATCTCCGCACATTTACCATATTTATACGGCAGTTAAATTCTCATTTTGTCAAGCGTTGGTCATAAACATAGCTATTTGGAGCACTCCGCGCTTTCTCGGATCATTTTGTACGCGGAAATCGCGGAATCAATGTTGTAAGATATTTAAGTAATGTTATGATATATAGGAAAATGTATGTGGATGTGGTGGAAAAATTGTGGTGGTAGGCAAAGACGAATTTACAAAATATTGCGTGTTAAGTGACAGATCGTAATGCTGGGCTTTATCTTATTACCAGAGCAAGGAAACGAAAGTAATTCATTCTCCCGTCGAACCCACAACCGTCGCCTTCACAGTCAGATGCTTCTGCACCACAACAGTCTTCACAGATATCAGGACTATATTTTGGCATAATACAACTAGTTGAATATAAATAATGAAATGACAATGTGAAGGCGGAGAATGGAGTATTCTGTCTGCCTACCCTGATATGATTTGCTTCGTTGTCTCCTGTAGCAATGAAATTTCGATACTAATGTCCTTTTTTGACGTAATAATGTCCTATAAATCTACGAACGCCGTCAGAGTTCAGACTGAGCTGAGCGTCCAAGCGAGAGCGTGAACAAGCGATCTATCGCTTAGGCCGATCGTGCCTTTAGAGAGGCACGACGACGCTTCGACATTTGACGCATCTATTCGTTGACTGTTACATGTAATGAAATAGCAGTTTATTAATAATGATGTATAACTTCAGAATTAAAAATATTTTATTTAACGTTTTCGGCCTTTTGTCAATAAATGTTAATTTATCGAAAACATTGTAATTTTCAATTAACTCTTTTTATATAATAATATATATTATTATACAAAATAATGATAACTCCGTGATAATAATTCAATTCATGAACGTATGGAATATTTCATCAATGTTTTTCTGTGAAGTTAAAATTATCATCTGTTAATTGACTTTACAGTAAACCAGATATTTTACTTTCACGTATCTTGCACAAAGCAGGGAAGGTATAGGGAACCTGGGAGGAACGTAATGGGAAATTCCCATAAAAATATTTCTTTTCTACACTTTTCGATGAATTCATAAAATGTTAGAAAATATTATATATATAAGTATAAGTATAGAACACGTATCATGTCGTTGAAAACGTTATGCAAATGGTTAAACGTCGTACGAAACTTTGAATGGCCAACATATGTTACATACTTTAGCACTAGTTCGTGGGTCGCGAACTTTTACTATTGATTATTATGAGGCTACCTTCGAAAATAGGTTGCTTATATAGTACTAGGTTTTACCTGCGGTTTCGCTTCCATTTTAAAAAAAAATAAAAATAATACGCCATGCTTTGTCTAGTCGGAAGTGGGAAATGAAAATAATTCAAATCATATAATATTGATCGAATAGAATACATAGATGTAACTTTTAGAAACTTTGTATTTCCTTTATCTTGTTTGTTTCATTTGAAGAAATCTTCACTACAGTAAGAGAAAATCAAATTTTCCAATCTCTATAAAAATGACAAAAGTATAGCTCTATCAAAATTGATTAAATTTTAAAATTATATCTGTTATGGACAGTATAGCAGCAGGAGTACATATGAAAGTAATATTCAGACGACTTTTTTGTAGTCCAATATGTGTATCTATATGTTGTCATGTTATTTGAATATATATACAGGTGTAAACATTACACCTGTATACGTAGACACAATACTACAAAAATACTACTAAAGGTTAAACAACTTTGAACATTTTTTTTTTAAATTAAAATGTTTGACTTTTATTTTTAAATTACACTGAAAATATTGTTCTGAACTCCAAAAAAAAATACGGATGCTAAAAAAACAGCTCTCAATTTTTTTATTAACAGGTGTCTCATCGAGATTTTCGATTTCCCATATAAATAATAAGAAGCATTTTTTTATTTTTCATTTGAAATTTTGTTGCGATTAAACTAATAGTATCAGTTACTTACTAGTTATTAATCGTTTATGAAAATATTATAATTATTATAATACACTCATTAAAATCTATCTTTGATTTTAGCTTACAAACATATAATTTTAATGAGGGGCCAACTCAGAACGTTCATTGAATTCGTTATTAAACTTAGAATCATGACACAGAATCGTAAACAAATTTTAGTTCTCAACTTCCTTCACGAGAATTTCCGTTTGAAGATATTTTTTTAATTCCTATGTAACGAATACTTCCGACGTAGATTAAATTTTTAATTATTATATATATAACATAATTTACGGTCTGTGGCTAAACGGAGGTCCGAAAACCAAGGCCATGGGTTCGAATAATTCACGAAACAATATTAGTGTTTAAATTCATTTCATTACTTCAAAATTCTTTAAGATATTTATTTCATCATTTGTACCATTTAAATACGTATAAAGCTATAAAAATTTATCAAGTCTGTTGCTTAAGGGGTGGTGAAACGTAAAACATCTATTTTAAGGCGATGCCGTCACGTAACTGACAATCTTAAAGGTGGCGGTATTTTTAACTTTAATGTGCTTATTTGTGATAGAGTTTGAGAGAGAGATAGAGAGACATACGACGTATTCAAATGGTGTAAATGATGGAATTGCATGATAAAGGCATTTTCTTTATGCTAAGCTTGGTGCTTCAACAAGTGTTATAAAACACATAATGACATTTTTTTTAAACTTATAAAAAAATTGATAAATGGTTAACTATAAAATTTTTCTTTTATTGAAAATTTTAAAAAACATGAGAATTCGCGTCGATATGAGGTCACATGTGAGATACCATGTGTGAATGTGACATTACATACTGTGCCATTACAAAAAAAAAATTTAAAGGTGTATTTAGGTTTATTAATATATATAAATATTCAAGTTCGTACCATAGTAAAATCGCCCTTCATTTATACGTCCTTAACCACAAAGCAAAATCTTGGAACGATTTTTACAACTTTTGCTTTATACGAGTATAACTTTGTCTCTACTCCAGCAAGTTGTTTAACAAAGCTTTACTGTTTAAAGTTTAACATAATATACTACAAAAATGAACGCAAAAGCTTTAACTGTCTAAAAGTTTTCTCAAGAGATTGAGAGGGGTTGGACAAAATTATAGTTTACTAAATAAAAACGCTGATATAGTGCGCAGCATTGAGTTTCGTCACACAACATGTAACGTCTTGAATATGGCCTAATGGAAAGTGTCTTGACACTATACTAATAATAAATGCGAGGGAAGCCGCCATTAATACTAAAAAAATTGTTCCTTTATATTTATTTGTGAAATATTTTTATACTAACATTTTAACATACATCTTAACCAATTTGTCTAATATTTCATAAAGCACACATCATAAAGCACACATCATAAAGCTTTTATGAATATTACTGTAATAAGATTACACATAAATAGGATTTTTATAACCTTTTTAAATTGCGCGGAATCAACGGTCTGAAAATATAAATATTAAGAGCAGAGGCGTCACAAAGCTGAGAGATACTTATACGTGGATATACTGTAAAAAGGTTTTATTTTACTTTTAACTTATTTTTACCGGCTGCTCTATAATATAAGAGGGATAGTGTTTTTCTTCTTTTCTTTAGTTCTCGCTGTATATCGCACGTAATAGACGTGCCGTTCCCCACTTTGCATCCATTTTTTGAAACATAGCGTGTAAGTCGGAACTTAGCAGGGGGAGCCTCAACACCGTGCTTTGCCTTGTTTTCTGAACAAGGAAATGAAAATAATTTATTCCCCAGAGTGGGAATTGAACCTACTGCTACTCCTATTCGTAGATTTTATCTAAATGTCATAATGTATAAGAAATGTCAATATTTAAATATCGTAGACCAGTAAGTAATTTGATACTGTTCTGTACCGTCTAATGAAAAAAAGTACAAAATTCGTCTAATAAAATTCAACTTCCTTTCAGATTTCTTGTTAAGTATTCGGGACGTATTTAACCATTAGTAGAAGATTATTCATGAATCGATAGAACATTTTTCTATATATTTATATATTACATAAACATCATTTGCTTTTATGTATATTAAAGAAACAACAGACATGCATTCATTTTTTGCAACATTTTCAAAATTATCATCTATAAATGTATTTTTTTTAACTGCTACTTAAACTAATTTTTTAATTTCCTAAGAGAGCCCTGGTATTTGAATTTCTTTGTTCTACAAAATTAACTTATTGTTTGAAAGTATGCTTTTACTTCTTAAATTAAACAATAAACCTTTATGGCTTTTCCTATTTCATTTTCGCACACATTTACACGAATAAAAACTAAAACTTTTTTAAAGTGACAGTTATATAACACCGTCTTAAAATTCCAATCCTATTAATGTTATCAAAAAAAAATGTACAAATACAAGCATACCCGGATAATTCTCATAGTCAACATATTTAAAATTCTCCAAGAACGCCCCACTGAAAGTCATTATAACATAAATGACGCAGAATATCCCTATATTAACGAGGCTGTCAACCTCACTAATGTGTTAAGGAAAATTCGTGCTCTTAGGTGCTAAGTAAAGACGCCTTCTACGTTGTTTGATAAAGTTATTTTACATGTTAAGATATTGTCGGCGCTTTGCTATCTAATTTGCTGATAATAATGACCCTTTATATTTCAGCATTTTGGCTGAAAGTTTTATTTTATAATAGCCGGACGTTGCGCTTTGATTTATAGGACGTCGTGGCGTAGCGGTATAGCATCTGACGCCGGATATAGCCCGTTATGCCGGTTCGATGCCTATTCAGGATAATATATTAAAATTGACAGATTGGCAAATTTACTCATTAAAATAGTTTACAGTCTTTCAAATTTTCACGATAATGATCACAAAAGGCAATAAATTAAGATTAGGTAAAAAATGAAAAAAAAAATCTTTATAAAAAAATACTAATAAAATATTCAACAGTTTTATTTCCTCGGTCTCGTCGAACTGACGTGTGAACTCCGCCATTCAAAAATGTCTCTAAAAAGGGGCGAAAAGTGCGGAACGAGGTCTTTTAACACTAGGTTCCCTCTACTTCCCCAAAGGTGTACGTAAAGGTAAAAAACAAAAAAAACCTGATATTCTCTCCGTATTATCTACTTGTTATTCCATTGTCCTTAAAAAAATAAATAAACATTTTAATTAAAGTCGTTCTTGAAACTGTCTGCGAATGCTAAGAGATGCTTAATGATAAACAGTTATTCGGGGCGCCTTTGTTCTATTTTAATATTAGTCACTGCACAAATTGTTTTTGTCTTGTGCCTAGTAATGACATATTTTTTTTTTCTTTTTACAGCAAATTTCAGTAACAATTATGAAATTTGAAACGTTGATTTACTTCTGAAAAATACAAGACACCCTGGACAGCATTGTGGTGGAAGGCATAATTCCACAGTAAGCGTGATTGTTGTGGGTTCGATACACGTCTGAGGGCAATGTAGTATTTTCATTTCCTCGTTCTCCTAAAAGGTACATAAACGCAGTGTTCAGTTCTACCATCAAACATGGAGTATCGCAAAGTGAATTCAGCTTCTTTACTCTAGGTTCTGGGTCTTTATTATTATATTTATTTTTTGTTCAGAGGCCGTTGTGGTACAGCACAAGAGTACGCCTGTAAACGCGATGGTTGTGGGTTCAGTTTCCACTCGGGGAATGTAATAAATATTATAATTATTTAATCTGATGCATGTCATCAGAAAGCCCTAGGTCGAGGTTTCGACACGCCGCAATGACCCCTGAATTTGGTAGAATGTGGTAAGCTGAAATGTCGCAATAGACATGTCTCAACACTAGCTTATTAGACTTCCTTTGTCTATCTTTCTTTGCTCAGGTCCAGTATGAAGCCAAAATAATTTTCTTTTTCCTCAAAAAATAAACAACACTTTCTTTTTCTTCAGCTTCTAAATTTCAATTGTACATAGGTTAATATTTACTTTAATAATAGATTCATATATTTTTTTATGAAAACCTAATTTATGAATCTATCTCGTATACGAAATGCGAGTGAATACGTATTGAGGTAAACGTTTGTGTTACAAATATTTATTTAGGTTTGTTTGGAATACATGATTAAATGACCTCGTGGTCTATTAGTTGCTGAGCTTGACTAAGCTATAGGTCGTGGATACAAATCTTATCTTTAAAAGAAATAAATAAAACGCCAGTAATAGAGCCAACCAGTAAGTAAGTCCGCCGTGACGCAGCGACACAGTGTGAGTCAGTTATGAGCGTGACAGTATCTTAAAACTATACGTTTATCGTATTATTGTTAATTTAAAGTTATTATTATAGTGTTGTTAAGAATATTATAATTCTAAATATAAAATATGTAATAATAGAGTAGAATATGTAAAATGTGATGTGTAATATAGATATGGATTTATTATTAGAACTGTTTTGACTAAATTTGTAATATGACAGTATCATAAAATTATACATTTATTATATTATTGTTAATTCTATAGTTATTACTATAGTATCGTTAAGAAGTCGTTATTTAAGTCACCATTGATGATTATATTTTTATCTACATAAGCCTTTTATTATTATTTTTAGTTTATCTTTATTATTCCACTTAACTCTAGTATTCCACTTTTAGCGAGATATTCAAAGGGAACCTAGACTTTAGACACTCATTACTCTACATATCGTACAATTTTCGAGATTCGTTGTGAAAAAAAAAACAATGTTTGAAGCTTCTAAATTTCCATACCAAAAAGCTAAGCAAATTACATTTTCCAATAAACAAAGTAGAAGAATCTTTATACATATTTGCAATGTAAATCCACAAGTAGATTCGTAGTTTGTACTTTATTGGTTTGTTTATTTCGCTTGGTTTCACGTGAACTCTCTCGGTTCGTACCGGCCAGATAAAGTTTCACTTGATTTAAAGCTTTAGGCTGCATGCTAACGATTTTGTACTTAAACTTTCAAATATTTTTGGTTTATAGCCTCTCTGGAATATTTGTTTATTTTGCCAAATGTGTTTTGTAATAATATTATTTTTATAGCAATAGCAAAGTATTAGGATAGCTATGAAAAAAGTGTTAGCTTTTAACCATAACATTAAATAAGAATATGTTTCCAATCATGTTTGAAAAAATTAATCGAAAAATTTTAGATAGGATATCACAAAAATGGTTCGTTAAAGGGTTAAAACAACCTTACCGTCATCAATGTATAATACTAGTAATCACATCAGGCGTCTCACTCTGTAACAGCTACGTAACAGAAGCTAACAACTCGTTTTATTAAGGGGATAAAATTTTTCGCCAAGTCAATATTTCGGGCTTACGCGAGCTTTTCTTCTGAAACATGAAGAAAATCGCAATTATACGACGATCCCGAGAGAAAGAATCCAGTGCTTGTTGTTATATAGAATAGATTTGTTTGACATTTGTTTCGACAAACGGATTTGGGGAATCTATATGGAAATTGCAATTTCGTTTTTTTTTTTTATTTTTATAATATTATAAAAATAAAAAAAAACGATAATAATCTAATTTTCTTTTTTCATTTAGCTATGACAGTCTCATTCCGTCCAAGTTTATTTCCAAATTTTGTATAATATATAATAAAGTAAAAATCAATATCATCAGGGTCTGTGCTCGTCTCCTAATAGAAATATCTTAAAGTAGTATATAACGCATAATAGATTCTAAGTGCCCGCGGTACCTCCTGTTGCACCTAGATTAGAATAAATAAAAACAATTGATGTGACCTGACTATAACCATCCTGGATAGATAGATTATCGAATATGAAAAAACTTACTCTGTAATCAGTGTATAATGCAGGGTAGTCAAGAATTCCTGTTTGACATATTAGTAAGTACTTTATAGAGATTAGAGATAAAGACCATCTCATATAAGGATTGACAGAAATTGTGTCTACTAGTAGGCAGTACAATTTAATTTCAAATTAGACTGAAATGGCGCTAATATCGAGATTTTTCAAAAAAACCCAACGGTACAATGATATATGGATTGATGGTAACCAAACTGGGTATTCTTTTACCGTTGGTTCAAAATTACAGTTAAACAAATTACACCTAAAGACTTATGTTTTACAAACAGATTAATAATAGAAAATAAATAAATATAAACAATAATTTCAGAATAATCTTGGATTTCTTTAAAATAATTATATGTTAAGACTATTAATTAGTACTTATTATTTATGTGACAAGGCTTTTATATAAATCATAAGCTATAGAAGCTTTCTAGGAAACAATTTTATATGTACACATACGTATAGTGAACCTACAAATTTGAATGTGGATAGATTTTTTACTAATTGCAGAAAATACGACGGGCGGATTGACACAACTGACAAGCGAAACGAATTTGAAAGCATTTTCTAACAATTTTCATGTTAGAAACATACGTGCAATCAAAAAGCTTGCTCATATTTGATTGATTTTTTTTTATGTTCTATTATCTTTCTTTATATAATATGCAATTTTTTTATAGGAGCGTTTTGGCTTTACGATGTATTACGTAAATAGTATTGTATACCGAGTCAACTTACTGTTAAAGCACGCCGCGCCCGACTTTCTGCCTTATTTCGAAATGTTGAGTGTTACGTGACGGAATTTAGTGCCGCGATCTGTCTTCTTATCAGAGCGATGAATTAAAAATAAGTCGTTTACCTAAGTGGCACACAGTTTATAGTGTGCCACTAACTTATATTTTTTAAATAAAAAAATATATCGTCACTATATTCTCCTTCTACTAAATAAATATATCAGAAAATAATAAACTTGAGTGGATAATAAGTCTGTTTACATACAATGTTCCAACACCTTCTTATATGGAAAAACAAGGTTAAAGGCCCTTATTTTATGAGCTGTGGTAATCGTGACGTATGGCAGTTTCCTTCTATTTATTACATTACCCCCAAAGGACTCATGAAAAATATTATGTGATAATTGTGATATGCTAAAGGTAATAAATTCAAGAAAATGTCAGAATGCCAGAAATGGAATAGAAGTAATAAGGCTGTTGAAACAACTACTTAAATTTTTACAGACCTTGGTGGTGGATCGACATAACACCATACTGTAAACGTGATGATTGTAGAGTTAATACCAATCGGGGAAGAAAATTGTTTCAATATTTTGCTTTGGTAAAGAGTTCGAATTCCGTCGCTCAATACGCAATGTGTCAGAAAAACAATCTCCACTCACAGTAGAATTTGAACCCATTATTCTAAGGAAAGCTTATTGAATTCAAAATATTTCTGTTATTTATAGCATAGAAACATGAAGTACCCCAATTATTATACAAAATCAGTGAAAAATTGTTTTTATTTATTCTCCTTACAAAAAGAAAACCAATATCCAAGAGTTTGTAGTTCGGCAGTCACAGAGTAGAAAAACCATATGACAATAGTGTCTCCAGTCCTGAACCTTGATTGATGGTGCCGCCTATTCGTTCAAGATTTTATAGCTTACGATATACAGAAATGAAACAGATATAAATATCAGTGAGATAATCGCGGCGCAGTGCCACAACATTGTGGGTTCGATCCCTGATCAGGGAAATTATTATATATATATATGTAACTTCTGTATTATAGAATATAATGATTAAATGGAATAATTCCATTGAGTTTGAGTCATAACACTCTCATGAAATATAGAAATAAGTAAATCATTAAAATAAAACGGTTTTCGAGCATATTATGGTGGCAATAGTCAAACATCCCCCAAAGCACAACCGTCGCGTTACAGTCACGCACTTGTGCCCCTACGCTAGAAAGCCCTCAATAAATGTTTACAGCCTATAAAAATACCTGAAAATATCGTATATAATAAAAATCACCTTTCATTAATAATGCGCGTTTACCGGTCGTGTCAATCGCAAGACCGATATTAAACCCACGCGTGATTGATAGTTTTAGAAGAATACTTGCGGTCGAAGATGTTGAGTGTTGCGGCCATTTTACTTGAAAGGTCACTCTTGTGTCGCGTGAAAAAGGCAATTTTCGTAATTAATATTAAATTATGTATAGTTTGATAGTCTATTCCAATTTTAGCTATAATAAATTGTAGTGTGATTAAATTGAGAAGAGAAGGAGGGAGAAATTGGGGATAATGGGAAACGAAGAGTCATAATAGTATGTACACTCCGTTCCTCATGCGCCGCCCTATTTTCGAAACATTGCATGTTAAGTGGCGGAACTCAACGCTAACCTATAAGGTACTTCTCGTGAATCTATAGTTAGGAAACTTAAGAGAAAAATATCCAAAAAGTAAAAAATTATAGGTATTTTTACAAATCAAATCAATGGAGTTAAACTGCAATATTTTGTATGTATAAAAAAATCTTTCCATATCCATAGTAATTACACATCTTTGTACTCCGTTTCCTTACAAAAGTAATTAATCAATGGTAAATCGAGAGCTTTAGATACCTCTATAACTTAAATGCAATATATATTATATACATAGGTGCATAATTTTTTTATTTTCACGTATTTTTACATAATATGTGGAACCGTCGTGGCGCAGGGCCGTAAAAGTGCAACTGTAAACGCGACAGTTGTGAGTTCAATTCCCACTCGAGGAAATAATATATATTAAATATTTTCATTTCTTCGCACTGATAACAAGGCAAGGGGCGCTATTGAATTCCGTCAATCAAGACGCAATGCGTCAAAAGTTATATTATTTTTTACTAAACAAAATATCACAAGAACATAATACAATTTCTTGTATTTACTAGCCTGGATATGGACTTTTCAGAGATAGCGCCAAATTAAAGTACACGTCCAGCTCCATTAAATTAGAAACGCTCGTTTACAAATATGTTTTTAAGAATAATGTAAAGAATCCTTTACCTGGGCCTTTACTCCTGCCATACGTCCTTAAGTTTGTTTAAAATTCGGACAAATGACGATAAACTTTCTAGTTTTAATTTTAAATATATTATAAACGGACTATTTCAAGACTCCTCGTAAGCACCCAGACCAATCCACTCAATCATCTTCCCAGACAGAGATATACCGTTATTCGGTGCTACCTCTGAAAGGGCCCCGCTTTCATGTTAGTGAGTAGGCATGCTGTCTTAACTACCTATTAGACTAATAGGCCTTATAATTTCAGCTTTGATAAAATGACGTAGGTCTGGCAGCTCAGGGCTCTTGGGCTATTAAGTTTAATACATTAACAGACATTTTCTCAAACAAACTTACAGAAAAACATCAGTTATTATTATTTATTATTTTGCCTATAACCATAAAAAAAACTTAGGCAATATCTCTAATGTACAAACAAGGTCACTCTTTTTGTAAATGAAATGGCTCGGTAAACTTTTCAGAGTTAGTCATTTAAAGGAAGAAATATTTTCTAAACGTAACGTAATTTATGGCCCATGAACAAAATGAGTCTTTGAAGTCGAAGATTTTAAGAATATATTATTAACTCACCCTTGGCGCTATAGCACAGTTAAGAGTATCTTAGTCACTTCACGGTGCTAATTGAGTCGAAATATATGGTAAACGTTCCGATGTAATAATAGAATTTATAAAATAACTGTTTGTTAATATTATGCTTATAAAGTTGGATAGGCAATAATCAAATTCTGAATGAAATATTGAATGGTAATTATATTGCTTTGTTCTCCACTCTCTCTTTTTTCTGTTTCGCGCTGTATTTCGTATAGCAGTGTAGGCAGAAAGAACTTAATGTTAAGATATTAAATTTTCCACTTTCGGCCGAAGTTTCGACAAATTGCGTGTTGCAACGCCACACTACTTTTTTCTCACCAGAGCGAAGAAATGAAAACAATTTATTTCTCCGTAGGAAAATCGAACCCATAACCGTGGTAAAATCGCGCTTACCGGTGTAAGCGCGATATGGCCACATTACACCACGTTAGCCTCAGAAAATGTAGGAAAAAGTATTTTAAATAAAAACGTTAGCACTCAATTCAGCTAAAACAAATGTGCAAACTTATCCACGCCTTTTAAACAGCATCTTTCATTAAATGCAAGTAGTGGCATATTTCATCAGCTTAATTAAGATTTCTCCGCGAAAACAAAAAGACGGGAGGATTCATTTGCTTAATATCTCTAATTTATTAAGCTTTTGGTTGACTTAGACTTAATTACTTAGGTAAACATAAAAAAGTTCTAAAATGCATTGGATCAAATATAAAAAAAGAGGTAAATGGTTGAAAGTTGACTGGACTTAACTTACTAAAAGGTCGTACACAATGCATTTATTTTCACTTCCTCGCCCTGGTAAGACAAAACGCGGCGTTGAGTTGCTCCACTCTAAATGCCATATCTGGATAATCGAAGGAAAAAAAAATTCAGTTTTAAGAGTTGCACTTTTAAAATTTATAGTCTTGGATGGATCAGTAAGTTAAGTATTCTTTGTAAATTGAAAACAATGTTCTGGTCCCTCTGATCACATCTAATTATATTAGAAGAATTACAAAACAAAACTAACCTAAACCAGACAAGTCTTCCTTAAAGTGGAAGTGGAACAAGCTGTCGCCAACTCCATCGGAATTCATCTTCCTGTTATAATCTCGTTCCACATGAAGCTCGAGGCTCGTACTCGCAGCTAGTTGATGCCAACTTGTTTTGTGCAACTTTGCAGCTTAAAAGTTCAAGATGTGAATTGTATACGTTATATGTTTATGTATATGTACGAGTATGTATGTATTTTTGTACATTGAAGTTTCGCTACAATTGTATTTCTTGTGATTCTGTTTTCCTACATCGAGGTTCGAGGAAAGGAAAATTGTTCATTCCTCCTAATGAAAATCAAAGTTCCCTTTTTTTTCTTTTTTTTTATGGGAGAGGACAAGGCAAACGAGCGTTCGGGTCACCTGATGGTAAGTGATCACCGCCACCCACGGCCCCATGCAACACCAGAGGAGCTACAGGTGCGTTGCCGGCCTTTAAGGTGGAGGATGTTGGGCGCCGGGACCCGGCATTACCTAATGCGAAACGCAGTGGGGAGAGCCACTACTTCATGCCGGTTTTAAATGTCGGGGGTGGTATTAAATCCGGTCGAGTCTGCCCATGCATGTTGCCATTACTGGCGACGTGACTCTACCACACGTACTTTAGTCGCCTCTTACGACACCGACATTATGAGGGTGATCCTATTCTAAGCTGGGACCACACGGCTGACTTCACCAGAGCGAAGAAATGAAAACATAAATAAATATTTTCTTTCATCGAGTGAGAATCTAACCCACAACCAGTCGATTGTGCAGCACATTTTGTACCACTGCGCCACGAACGGCCTCATGTGCATCCCTCTGCCCACCACGCTATATACAGCGTGAACATATATTATAAAAAACAAATCGCCTTAAAACGAAAACAAAAATAACAGAAATACATTAACAGACTGTAGTCTTTAAGACACGCAAACATTATTCAAAAACAAATAACTTTCCAAGCGAAGCTGAAACGAAACAGAAGACGTATTCAACATATTTTTCATTATACTCAAATAATGAGTTGTTGACTAACGACTAGTCGTGTAATAATTAGCGTCGCTTTGTTTCCATCGACGGCCCATTGGGATTGGCTCGGCCCGAAATTTTAATAAAAAAACTTCCGTAGCCAGGAATCGTTGCCTCATAAGTATTGACCTTCTCTTTCCGAGTTGCGGTTTTCTTTTTCTTTTTGGTTCAAAAATATTAAATATTTTACGATTTCAATTGAATATTGTTGTTATTTTCTCGGTTCGGTGTTTAGATTCAATTTAGAGGGGTATGATAGAGTTGCATTGCTGTAAAATAAACATAAAAAAATATTGTACTTTAAATATATTATTATATTACTTTCAATTTGTAAATATAAATTTCTTTACACTGAGGCTATATTTATTCATTAAATGAATGGTATAGGAGGACAGAAAGAACTCGTTTATCATTCTATTGTATCAATTTTATACGATGGAACCTATCTAAATATACAAACTGTGTTTTTGTGTACCTAGTCCTTTACAAAAGACGCATATCTTATCATTATAAGTATTTAGGTTCATATTTTTTCAATTTTAATATTTTAAAAAATTGGTTAAGAATGTAAACGCGACGGTTATATTTTCACTCGGTCGAATGAACTATGAAATATTTTCATTTCTTCGCCCTTAACGCCTCGCCGCGTTGAGTTCCGCCACTCAACACGCAATATCTCAAGAATTTGGCGAAAAGTATCGAATGAAAGTGTTTCAACACTGAATTTCCTCTGTCTACTCTGTAGAAGAGAATCTAACCCACAACCGTGACTTATACATTCACACGGCTACAATGAAACGTTATCAATACAAAAAAAAACCTAGAGTTATTTACGAAACCAAACATAATTACACTTCTAAGACACGAACTTCATGATATCAAAAGATATTAATCCACCAGTACACACATAAATATAACTGTATGAATAACCGTACACAACTTTCATGAAGCTGAGAAGTTCTTCGAGAGCTTTTTAAAGCTACTCAAGTATACGGAGCGTGAGAACAAACGTAATAAATCTGTACTTCATTTTTAACTTCAAGTAGTAATTACTTTGAATTTAATATTAATTTTTAAAGTTTTGATAGCTTTTTGTAGTAATAGTCAGTGTTGGTTATTTTTTTTTATGATATCTCCTCAATTTTCACTATGACAAGTTTTTTTGAGGCGCTTCACGCTCCCACACATAATAGGGTAGACAGAGGTAACCTGGGAACGTAATTTTAATACACTCTGTTCCCTTTAAGACACTGCCGTTTGCCACTTTCCGCCAGCATTCATTATAAAGTGGCACAATTCCAATGCGCGGCTTGTCTTCTTACAAAAGCGAGGCAATGAAGTAGTTAATTCCTCCAAGTGAGAATCGAACTAACAACCATGGTGAAATCTATCTTTGAAACAAACAATAGATATTAAAATTTTCATGTTAATTAATATACCGTTAGAAATTCCTACTCAGTTATTACCTAATTAATTGAATAAAGTATGATAATGATAATTTTCTTGATTGTGACCGTTTTCACTTTTTGTCTCTCAAACACAGCATAATAAAATATTTAACTGTAAAATAAAAGTATTTAAAGTAATTTTTATGTTTTTTTTTTTCAACGGCGCTATAGTTTGCTGGGTTCCTATTAATGATTAGTGAACGTCTCTCGACTCTCGGCGTACTTCCGCCGAGATCTCTTTATATAAACTTAGTGAATGGAAACATTTAATTCGCTTTCAGAGTTGTATACTTTGGTTCTATAATTGTGCTTGCGAGTTAAATTTTCTACGTGGTTATTTGCGATTACTTTTTTTTAACAACTTGGTAAAATCGTTTTTTTTTTTAGTTTTTTAAATTTATTTTTACATTTCTGTGTTTATACTTTAGTTTATGTTTGTATTTGCTGAGTAATTCATTCTTACTTTCAATTATTAATATCATTAAATTTGGTAAAAAATATTCAATTTCATTCAAAATATTTATTTACCATTTACACTATATATTATAATAAATATATTTATTATATATATTTATAAGTCTAGTAATAATACAATATTGAATTAGATTGGCTTAAGTTGCTCAAAATGTATAACTATAAAAATCATCTGTGTAAACGGAAAAATCTATAAATAATATTATAAAGCAGATTAGCAGAAGAGTGTGATAAAATCAGAAGTTACTTTTAACAATTTTAAGTTATTCCACACTAAGAATTCAATAATAATGTTAGAAAACGTATTTCAGGGGCTAATTATTTGTTTTCCTTTACGAGGGACGTAGACGGCGATAGGCTAATTAATTAAAAATTAATTTCGATATAACCCAAATGCTTATTTCCGATGTCATTTCGCGACAGAGGCAAAGCCACAGGTAAACACTAGCTTTATATACTGACATACCCGTTTATTGGCTCGTTATCTCAAAAAGCTTGCCAAAGTCCACTCTACAGCACCCCCACAACATATCGGGCGGTTGAATTTAAACATAACTTGTTGCGTCTGGCTGCTTGCCAAGAGATAAATCTGATACGCTTTAAACATTTATAGCATCTGTCTAAGTGATTATTTAATTTAACATATGATACAATGTATTACAATATTGTATTATTTTGTTGACCGTAGTGGCGCAGGAGGATGAGAGTGTGACTATAGGCAGCGTTCGATTGTAGGTTTGATTCCCACTCGAAGGAATGAAGTATTTTACATTTTCATTTCTTCGATATGGTAACGAGGAAAGAGGAGAGTTGAGTTCCGCAACTATCTAAAATTTAACAATAGAGAAACAGAATATAACGTGTGAAAGTAAGAAAAAAATAATGGTAAGACTGTTATATTAAAAAGAATCACAAGAATCAAAATCCCATAGATTTTATTTAATGCAACAATTTCCATTAATTCAACATCCAATAACATATTTTACGAACTAAAACAGTGCTCTGGGGACTGAACGCGGTCGATGCACTGTCGAACATCATATCCCACACGTCGTGTACACGTATATGCGCCTCAGTATAACTAGACAAGAAATGAACATGTTGGTTTCAGACGCATGAAAAATATGAAAATATTTTATCCTGATGTAAAATATATATCACTGTGGAGGGACATTTAAATAAGTTCTGAAGTGTTTGCGTGATCGCATCCATCCACACAAACTAGCACATCTATTATATTAGTATTAGTAGGTAGATAATTCAAAGAAATTATTAATACTTAATATTAGTAATTTCTTTTTTTTAACTTCACGCTGTATCCCGCTGATACATGAGTAGGCACAACCCCTAATGTAAAGACTCGCGATAAAATGAGTACAATTCTTCGACTATGAATTGAACCTACAACCACTGCGTTAAAAACCATAAGCTATACCACTACGCTGCAGCGGCCTCATTAGTAATTTCGATAGAGATAATATCCCTTCCGGCCGCTCTGAACTGTACATAGATAATACATGACAATGGGACCTGATAAGAGTGCAACACTGGTTATTTCGAATGTGTTGATGAATTTCTGTAATTCTGATTTTACCTATTAGCTATACGATTAAATTAACAATTCAATGCTAGCTAATTATAGTGATTGGCTTTGGGCAAAAACGAATATTAATAGCTCTTATTTAAGGAAAAACAATGTTTTTGTTTTCTACTTAAAAAAACGTTATACCTTTGTAAATCTTAAAATATAATTGGCCCACGCGTCGCAATAATACAGTGTATGACTGAAAACATGACGGACATCTACACCAACACGACTGCAAGAATTTTATTATATAGTGACGCAATATTTATAAAATGATTATAGGGCGAGTAACTCTGTGAGTTTTAATAAGCATGCATGCACGTTTAATAAATGCTCCACAAAGTCGCAATATCGCCTTTGAGGGCCGCTACGGCTCGATGGAATACCCATTCGTGCCGTACACCAGATTTTATACTACGAAAGATACTCTCATATATTTTTACTCAAACGCGTCCAAAATAGAAAATGTAATATGCATTATCCTGCAAATGATATAAAGTCTGGATGCGTACTTTCTTGTTGTTTCTGTTTATGCATTCTTTGGTTGTTCATTTTTTTTCAATTCTTACTGAAGACTAGCAAGCTGATTGTTCATTGATTATCTTTAAAATATATGAAAATTGTGAAAACATAATTTTAGTTTCCTTTTCTTAAATATGTTTAACACTCGTATAATTCAAACGGGCGTAGCCGTTCGTTAAGGATGAAAAATAAATATAGTTAGTGATACATCACTTGCAGTTTCGTTTGTGTCGAAGCGTGTTTAAGACAGAAAATGAAAAGTCCCTTGTTTTTCATTTACTTATTACTCACTACTGTCAAATTAAAAAAATATAAATCATATAATTTTAAATGAGAAGTTGCATGCTCCATTTTAAAATTCTTTTTCACTAAAGTTCAAAGCTTCGGACTAAGAAGAACCTGCGCAAGAAACTCAGCGAGACAATTTTTTTAATATAAATAATTCATAGAACTAACACCTACTAATTTGTAATAGAACTGTCTTTTACAACAAGAAACAAACAAAAATTAAGGAACACTCGTGTCTACAAAAATCATATACACATTTTTTACTTTTACACTACAATCTATATAATTAAAATAGACATATATGATAACACGTTGCATCTTTATATATATCTTAACGATGACATTACGGTATTTAAGATGAAACGTGATTGTTAAATCAGACACAGAAATTGACTCAATATGACGACGAACCACAGCAAATGAAGCAAAATATTCTTCTCTTAATGACTTCTCTTTTCTCAATTTGGGTCACGCGACCGCAGTTCAGATGACCGGATCAAGAGATCAAAGTGAGAACAAAATATACGATTTCGAGCGCTGTAGTCTATTTGCTTAATCTTTTTACCAACGACGTTAAATACCTTTGACGTTTACAAACTTATAAAGGTTATCGCGAATGTCCATATTGTTCTTTTCAATTAATCTACCTGTTTTCCACGTAACGGACATAGGAAGTAGGTCGTCGTGATGCAGCGGACTATATACG
The DNA here is from genome assembly GCA_037355905.1 of Heliconius aoede. Taxonomy (NCBI): domain Eukaryota; kingdom Metazoa; phylum Arthropoda; class Insecta; order Lepidoptera; family Nymphalidae; genus Heliconius; species Heliconius aoede. The sequence continues at coordinate 376,081 of JBAIZZ010000155.1, forward strand.
AGATGAATTTGACTTACACTTGTGGGAAAGAAATGTTTTTATTTCCTCGCTCTGATAGTGAGACAAAACGCGGTGTTGAATACCGCCGTCTACACTTTATTATTTTAGAGTAATATTATACATTTTATCGTTCTGTACCTTTTAATGAAAAAAGAATCTATTATAAGGTCAATTTGTAGTCCGTCCGTCTGTCTGTCTGTATGTCTGTCTATAATGAGCCTTTATCTCAGGAAAGCTTGGAGATATCGTGTTGAAGTTCAAACCATTCTACTCAGATCTATAGCCCTATGATTTTCTACAAAAACGTAATTCTAAATTTACTTTAACAACAGATATGGTCATTAATATCGCAAAAATGCATATTTCGACACAATAAAAGCAAATCAAAATTAATAACATACTTCCGTTTGTTACTAGTTTAGGAATAAATCTGAAATCAATACATTTTTGGGATTACAGGAACAAATTTTGGTACTAAAGCCGCTAATTCCAATGAGGTATCAGATGAAAGGCCTCTGACTTAGTTAAGCTTGAATTTCCGACTGAATTTTCGATTGATTGAATTGAATTTTCGACTCGCGCTTATCCGTTCACGCCATTTATATGTACGGGATATAGTAGAGCAGTCAAAGATAATTTTGAGACGATACGTGTTCAGTGACGAAACTCTACGCTTTCTCTTGTATTCGATAATAAGATATATTTTTATAGATATACAATAAGTACATGACATGATATCTGGATATATTAAACAATAATATTTTAGTTTAAAGAATACAGGCTCAACGCTGTTTATTCTAGTCACGTATCCCACTTCCAGTTACTGAACTTAATGAAGCATTTGTCCCTTTACCGCTTTTTGATAGTAGTCCCTATGGGACTTTAGTAAATAGTAAATATCGCCTTACGATTAGGTGCCGATAAAATCTGACCTTTTCGAGATTAAATGTGACTAGAAATAAAATAAAAAAAATATAATGACTGGAATTATCTAAACTAAGATAGTATAGTAGTATATAACTCAGCGTAATATTACAATAACAGAGCAAATGTACAGTACTTATAGTTAATATTCGTAAAATAAAAGATGCCGAAAATTACTATAGGCTAATTATTATTAAATTAAAGTTTTTTTTTTAATTCTTCGTACATATCAGAATCGGAGAACACTTAGTGTTCAAACATTCTTAACTTTATCCACAACATTTTTGAGAACGTAATAAGTGTCGGAACTCTCCGAATGTCATCTTACTAAAGTGGATAAATATAAATAATTTCTCCGAGTGGAAGTAGAACCCACAAACGTCACAGTCAATCGCTCAGCCGCTGCATCATGATGGATTCGCCGAAAAGGTTTCTTAAAACAAAAAAAATACAAAATATCTGAAAACCGTACAAAACAAGCAGAAAATTATAACAAAATCCGTTGTCAAGCCATAATTAATTAAATAAATTATTTCAACCCTTAAGAACGGCCGAGGCCTGAATTAATCTGGCGAGGCGGATCTTATTCATTATTCTTATTTTATTTCTTATTTTGGCCTGGAGTAATTAATATTTTTCTTTACGTCCAACTCTAATTGGTATCATTGGTATGAAAACAAAGTTCTTTAGATGTCGATATAACTTGGTTTAGATATTTTATTATTTTATGTGCAATTTTTAATATTAATTAAAACATAAAGCATAAGGTAAGAAGTTTAAAAATTATTATTATGTAACAATTTTTTAAATCCACAAATATATAACAACCATACACTGCTATATTAAAAAAAAAATAATAAATGTAACTAATCGCTAGAACCTTCAAACACAATTAAATTTCATAAAATTCATATAAAATAGTCGAATCGATGTCGCCCTGATGCTAGCTGCAGATGGCTGAGTAGATTTGATTTAGGATTTTCTCTTAGCTTTCATTATTTTCTTCAAGAGTGAGCAATGCGTAAAACCTCACAAAATCTAACTTAAGATTGGCCACGACTCCTCAATCGTAGGAAACATTGTACAATACCAAGTGATATTCACATCTACTCGCCATAATCTCTATAGGGTAGACATTTTAAGGCCAACCCCAAGGCCGAGGCAGTTAATACATATCCTATCTTGCCATAAGATAATTCTAAGTAGTTCTTTCGATGGCGAAAAGTATAAATCTCCTACAGAGATGCTATTTATGAGTAAGAGCAGAACTCAATGCCGCGCTTTGCAGAGAGAAGAAATGGAAATAAACATTTTAATAAATATTTCATCTCCCCGAACCCTCAACCAATCGGTTTTACAGTCACACTTTATGCCCCTGCGCCACTACTGAACTCATTATATATATAGATTCTATTTAAAAACACTCTTATACGTATAGTCGATAAAGTGACTTTTATATATTAAAAATGCTTAGTAAAGCAGTGTATAATTATAATTAATTATAAATAATTAATTTTGAAATTTTCAACATCATCATTATTAATATAGGGATATTAGTCAGAAACAAATGTGTTGACACACTAGTGAAATGTAATTAAATTGATTTATCGTAGCAAGCAGTCATTAATTGTGTATACTTTATAATAAACCACCCAGATTATTTTGATAATGTGTTTTAAACATTTCGCGTACTTTTGAGGTAAGGGTTTAAACATATATTATTTATAACATAGCGGGATTCGAACCCGCAACATTTGAAAACCATCCAACAGCTCATTTACGTTTCCTACAAAAGCCTTATTTTATATTTTCTCTTTAGTATAGAATAATACTTTAAAAAAGTTAAAATAGTTTGTGGAATTTACGTAAATTGTTGGATCAATCCCCATTCACGACGATGATGATATTTAAATTATGTTCATTTTCTCACTTTGTTAGCGCGTAGTAGAGTTTCAACACTCACTCCTTGAAAATTTTAATATAACTGTTTCATTCAAAAAATATAAAAACATACATCACAAATATTAAATTTCACCCGATAATAAGTAATTTTTTTTTTTAAATATAGAGAATTTCCCCATACATACCTATATTTTGTATCTTTATGCTTTTTCCTTCCTTATTAATAACAATTATTCTCTACTTCGATTCTCGCTCACAAGAATTAGTAATTTTTATTTCCTCGCTCTGGCAACAATACAAAACGCGGTGTACAGTTCTGTCATTCAACACGCAATGTCTCGAAAATTGGGTGGAAAGTGTCTTAATACTGTGTCCTGCCTCTGTGAAAGTATCACAGAGAAAAATTCGAATAAGCCTACGTCCCAAGTGTTGTGAAACACATAGAGCATGGTAGGCAAAGGAGACCTAGTGCTAAAAAACTTTTCAACTTTTGGTGCGAAATTCAACGCCGCGCTTTGTGTTGGAAGTAGGATTCATACTGCAAACGGTCGGGCTTATAATCAAGCAATATTTGAATACAAGTAAATGACTTGAATACAAATGTAATGTAAAGTTACAAAACATAATTAAAAATGTACTAATGAGTTTTGATTTCGCCAACTCGTTTTCCATTCAATTAACAGTTTCTCGTTTTTATGAAGGAAACACGAACAAGGCTAAATTGAAATTTCCGCCTTTGAATTGTGTTCACAATTTTAATTATAAGGGCAATGTAATATATCTACAGATACTTTGGTAACCAAGAGAGGGATCGACGTAATCACGAATTTGAAGTTTGAATGTTCATCTATATACCTATATATAATAAAAATCTTCCATTTGTTTCATTCCGTGGATTCAGTTTATATTGTAACATAGACAGTCAGACAAGGCGCTTACGACGCTACTGGACTTTGACATCTAAGTAGAGTGTAGAGTAGCGGTGCAATAATAGAATTCTAACTCGAAATTCAACTAATATTCAAATTTAGATATTCAATATTTTCATTTCTTCGCTCTGGTAACGAGGCAAAGCGCGTCGTTGAGTTTTGCAGCTATTTTGATCGTGTTATGTCTCAAAACCTGGACGGCAAGTGGTGTCAATTAACACTTTTTTATTGGAAAAGGAACGTTCGGGTCACCTGATCTCAGTTCCGTGGCGCGTGGAAGGAAGTTGGATATAGCGTGAATCTACTAAAATATGTCAAAGTGACAAAACTACTAATACACAGATAAAAAAGACAGTGGGATACTTTAAACTACGGTGCTAGTTTAAAGTCTCCCACTTTAAACTAGGGTGGATGTTATTATCATTTTGTAATGCATTTTTAAAAACAACAAAATTAAAATCGATATAACTAGTATTAGTTTAGTATAAATTAATAAATTTAAACGTACATATTTAAACGTGAACGTAACAAAATCAATAAAATGCAAATGCGCGTTCTCAGCATGACGCGGCTCAGATAAACGTTGCTGTAATGAACGCACAGATAACGTTAAAAAAACATCTATCAATCATGGTGTCATAAACAGGCAATTTAGAATTTACAAATCAAGGCTACGATCGATTTTGTCCGTTTATAGTATAGTTATAAATTATTAAAAAATTATTATTTTTTTGATTAATACTATAGTTAAATAATAATAAAAGGAGTACGTACTTTTGCTAATTATACAAATTTAAAAAAGGCAGGGCACGTTAGAAAAGTCGCAAACGTAGATCCCTTCCTAACTATAACAAAATTTAATACCAACATTAATAATACTCGCTATAAATACTAAAGATTTATACTCATCATAACTTATGCAAATAGGGATATTAAGCTCAGATGCACGCGACTGTGACTAATTGAACTATTTTGAATGCTTTAATGAAAGCTTCGTTTAATTATATATGAGATAGATATTTGTTGCTTGAGGTATATTGAGAAAAGAAAGCTAAATACGAATCAACAAATACTTTCGACTTATGTATTCGTAGAATTAATTCTCACACGCTCGACCCGGGCACTCAACACCCCAAATTTTGGCTGAAAGTAGAGATCAGATTATTTTAACACCAAGTTCCCTCTGCTCCCTCTATAAAAAATGAATGAATAAATACAGAAATATTTATTAACTTAAAAAAAAGAACGAAAAGAACAGTCAAGGATCTATTCAGCACTATCTTGCTTATAATAACAAATCAGTCACAGAACAACTTGCTGCATTTGAATGCCTCATCCATATCCATCCTGTTCCAGATCAAGAATAATGACTGAAGTTTCTCGTCGTTTGTAAATATTTGCCAAGGTCTGGGTGGTTCTTAATCATGTGGGCTCTTGAGCTATGTTGTGAGATAAACAAAAACAATCTTTGTATTTTCTCTTTTCTAATTACGTACTTAAGTTTATCTGTGATATACTGTTTTATATTATATTGGACCATGTTTTTACTTGTATCATTTTTATTTTACGATTATTTATATGGAGGGCGGGAAATATGTTATATTTTAATATCTATGCTAGAGGGTAGTTGTCGGTGGTAGTTGAAATGGTCAGTAAGCGTAACGAACACAATCGGGAATTCACCCGGAAGATATAATAATTTATTATCAAGTAGCAACAGTGAATCACCCACCAAATAAATTATATGAGAAATATCATATCGGTTTTAGTCAATATTTATAATGTATCTATCTCTGTATTATTTAGAGTCAACAAATCTAAGACTATTGCGTACACTGTAAACGCGATCACTGTCGACTCTTACCCACTCAGGTGAATGAATTATTTTTATGTTCACACTATAGTAAGTTGAAGCGCGGGGTTGAGTTCCGTCATTTAATACGCAATATCTCAAATCAAGACGAGAAGTGGAGAGGGTGTCTTGATATCATGTCTCAGATTGTACAGCGTGGAATTTAAAAAATAGCGTTTATTATAGGAATTGGCAAAATAAATCTAGTGTTAAGTCACTCCGTTCCCCACACTAAATTCAAATGTCGAGATATTGTATGATATAGAGCTCAATCAGATGAGTATAGAGCTAAATGCCGTTATTGGTCTAGTTACCAAAGCGATAAAATAAAAACAATTTATTCCCCCAATTGGGAATAAAACTCACAACTGTCGTTGGGCAAAGAAAACGGTTTTATTCATCAAAACAAACCTCTCAAAAGTATTAAACACAATAATGGCCATCATTACCTCACCGTTGTTTGACGAAAGCTTACTTCGCTTGAACGAGTCTTTGTTTAGTCCTTAAGTTGGTAATGGAAAACAAAACTCTCTACTCCATCTCAATTGCTACCCTTGTTACTCTTAATGCGATAGTTCCTGGGGCGTCGGGTGCTACTAAAGTTAGTAATTGCAATTATTGTATAGATTAATAAACACTTTTCTTCGTTTCTTTTTTTTTTTTATTAGCTTCACGCTGTATCCCGCACACAGCAATCTAGGCAGAGGGAGCATGGAAAATAAGTTTTAAAACGCTTCGTTCAGCACTTTCCGTTGAATTGTTGAGGCGTTATGTGTTGAGTGGCAGAATACAACGCCGCGCATTGTCTCGGTACCAGAGCGAGGAAATTAAAATATTTCATATCCCAGAACTCGTCGTTTACAATCGCACGCCACGCCTGGCTACGATTTATTTAATAAATAGATGTATTTAGTTGGCATTTCAAATGAACATTACATAATTTAGCAGTTAGATAACAGTTAAATCGTTAGTAGGTATGTAGTACATACGAGTTCTTTATTTTTTTTACTTTTTGATCAAAACTCTGTACTATTGGTCTATATTTTTTTTGTAGTTGTGTTTTTTATTTAATATGACTGATTTTATTTATTATATTTTTATTTATTTTATTTTTAGAATAAAATAGAAAAAAAATTAAACCAAAAAGTTTCCTTTTAACTACAGATGGAATTTTCCAATAATACAATTTCTAATATCGTATATTCATCAATCGTAAATCCCATTGAGAAAACACTGAAGCAACTTAAAAAGGACAAAAACCTATTAAGAACCGAATAAACCCAAATTGTCAGTAATAAATCTTAGCCGAGGACAAAAATATAAGACCGTAAGAAAATAGAATTAAATAACTTTGCAGTCCAAGTACTTGAAGTTCAAAAATAATAATAATATTTAAGAAAATTTTAAGTTTTATGTTACAGTGTACATTTCATAACTTTATGAATCTGCTGCAATAGCCAGATTAGTCAAAATGATAGATTACTTTGTTCTTTACGTTCCTCTTTAAAAAATAATGTAAGTTTAGGCCGTCGTGGCTTAGCGTGACATAATCTGAATGATAACGTGACGATTTTGGGTTCATATCCAATTTTGTGCTACATATGCACTAAACCAGATTTTGTTTATAGATCCGTATATCCGGATTTTTGATTATCCGAATGACTAACGACAACAATTGAGTCAGGTTAATCGAGTTTCTATTGTACACCATGATAATGTGAAAAGACTAAAGTTTCAATTTAAAAAAATCCTTCACTTTATATTCCGCATAGCACTCCGATCCTTATCTTATTTTTCTTTCCCTTATTTTCTATGGAAACGTTAAAATGTAAAAGTATGATATATTCAGATCCATCCCGTATGGGATTAAATTAATCTGATGGATCAGCATTTCCTTATAAAATGTTTTCGGATTTCGGAGCAATTTGTAAATAGATTCACAAAAAAAGTCACAAAAGATTTTATGAATATTGAGACCGTTGTTATAAAAATACAGTGGTAGAAAGTAATAACAATTACATTTTCTATTTCCACCTGAAAGGACTGTTTGTACTACATATTGTAACGACAAGTAAAGTGAACTGACAAAAAGTAGAATCCAGCGTATGTGTAGAAGAACTAAATTATATATGTCAATACTAATCGTAATTATCTTTCTTATTCGTCCTAATTTGCCTATATTTTTATAAATATTGACTATGAACGTCTATATTTCAAATTGAATATTGAATATTCAATATTCGGAGCTAGCAAGAACAAAAAAGGCGGTAGAATTTATGTAAGTAAGAAGAATTAAAAAAATTAAAAATTTACTAATATATTTTATATGTTTAAGCTTTCACCGATACCTAACGGGGCTTACATTACAGCCGCACTACAAAGCCGTGAACAAAGAAATGAGTCGGTTCTAGATATTTTATTTGTGAAGTCGTGCCTGATAAAATTTACATATAAAATACGCGATAAATAAAATATATCGACGGAGTTCACCTCATTCTGTATGCAAACTGTCCTCTGGCCGGTTACAGGCATAAGTCTTTCTTATCTCTTTTATATGATTATGAGATTTCGTTGTTATTTTAATCGTGCTTAAAAATTATATCTATAGAGAAAACTGTTTTAGGGGTCGCTGTGGCACACACTGTACACAGCGCTCGCAGCTTCTTAATGTAAACGGTATAGTCATTAAATTATATATTTTCAATTCCTTCCTTTTTTACCAAATATAAAGCGCGGCGTTGAATTCCGCCACACAATGTCTTCAAAATCGAGGGAACAGTGGGTAAAGAGTGTTTTAATACAAGCTTTTTTCTGCCCATCCTAACTTCTGCCTACAGGGAGAAAGTAAAAAGTATAAAAACTATAAATTGAAGCTTAATTTTTACCTTTTAGATTTTCAGCGTTTGAATCAGGGACATTAATCAACCAAACTATCAAGATAAGAAATAAAAATGGTCGAATGCAATTCGACTTGATTGATCTTACGTAGCAAGTAGAGATAGATGATGATACATAAACAGAACGTAAAAAGTTTCTAAGCTTTACTTTAAAGATTTTTCCTTTTACTTTGTTATACATAACGTCATTTTGTTTTTTATTCTTTTCTAAAAAGTTAAGAATTAATTAACTAATTAACTATATAGTTATAACAAAATAAAATTTGATTTAACACAAAAAATATGTATTTCACAAAAAGATTTCCTTTAACAGCTCGAAACATTTCTCGACACTACGTAACGTACAATTTGACAATGGCGCGCTTAACAGAGGACACCCAGTGGGACGGTGACGAGGGTCAGGAGAAGGAGCCCGTTCTTTCCATGTTACACCATTTAATGTTTGTGATAGATGAACTTTGTTAGGTCAAAGTGTTACATGTGTGTGAATATTTTAGTTAGGTAAGCATTCCTTTAAGAGGTATTGATGGAGTTGAACGGTTATTGTTTTCTACTACAGTATCTTTCTTGTGATTGTTACGATGGTTTCGATTTCAAATTCTACGCTATATATTGACTTAATAAATCAGAGTAAGTCTCAACTACCCAAGAACAATGTCGGATGCAAGTGCCTTGCTATATCAGTCCCTGGAGTGAGACCTCCCGGACGCCCAAGGAAGCGTGGTGGTGGTGGGTGGATGTCGTGATACAAGATGAGAACCAATGGTCTAATCACCGAAGACCGTGCAAAGTGTATCAATATATTTTTATTGCCAGCAATAGCGGGAATTAATGCCAGAAAGCAGAAGTAGGGAGAGAGAACGAACTCCATGTCTAGCTTTCCTTTCAATTTCTTACTCTTCTTGTTAACCGGCAACATTCAGCGCCGTGCTTCGTTTTATTACCTATGGTAATCACTATGTGAAGAAATAAAATAACACCAAAGATTGTCGAAAAATATTTGAGACAATTTGTATGTGTTTAAATTGCAATTAGGGGAAAATAAATAATTGCCCATATAATGCTAATAATAGTAACGCGGCATTACCTTAAATAACGAAATATTTAAAAAAAAAAAGAATACCTCCCATAATCAAAATTGTCAAACTCTTAAAAATGTACGAACATGGATAAAATATATCGAGATGGATAATAATGATTTTTATATAAACTCTGTATCATAAATTGAATTTATATTATAAACTCATCATTATCCTACTCTCGAGCAGTCAAATAAAAAACCCTAAATTCTTTTAACTGCAACTGTAATATACAGCGAACATGTGAAGATAATAAAAATAATGAAAAAGATATAAAATGATATTAAGAGAATATTTCATAATATTTTTCTGCTTTTATATCCAGACAACACTGAAAGTTCAGAATTTAAATCACGTAAGCAGTTAGCGTAAACCGCCACAAGGAGCCGACAGCCATCTGTTACTTCTATAACTTTTCTCTTTATGAAAACCCATACTAGAGCAGAAGCCTGTGAATTTGATTAAATATAAGGAAAGTGTATAGACAAGCAGTTAAGATACAAAATATCGTGATATTTGTGGGCTTTAAATTCAGGGAGATTAGATTACGTTATATTATCAGTTTATTAATGCTGTATCCCGCATATAGCAGGTGTCATCTGGTGTTAAGACACTTTCTTCCCTTACCGCTTTCACTTTTCAAGACATTGCGTGTTGTATGGCGAAATTCAACGCCGTATATTGTTAATAACAAAAAATAACAGAAAATATTACAGACATTTTATTATTTGGCAATGTATATACAATTCATTAGTAAGTTAATTACTCTCTAATATTACTATTAGAAAGTGAAGAACGGAGTGTTAAGACACCAGGTTCCCTCTGCCTATCCTGCTGTGTGCGGGATACAGAGTGAAGCTATTAAGTTCCTTCACTCAAAATGTAATGTCTGGAAACTTAGACAATGACATCACAAACAATCACAAGCTCAGAAAGCAGGAAATGAAATGTCTTCACACTAGATGCCTACTACTGATGGGTAATAAATTCTTAGATTTTCATTTTATTTTCAACAGGGTATTCATACTTTTTTATGTTTTTATTGAAAACTTTAATCTACTATACTAAAATACATAAAATCTGCTAAGAACTTAGCTTTACCTCATATAAAATACTGAGAAGTAATTACGCTGCCTTCATCATAAACCGCGGCGTAGTCAAAGAAAAGGCGCCCCGAAGGGAAATTATACCACAAATGCAATAAATAGAAGATGCTTGCATTCAACAGAGTAAGCCATTTTGAATATATCTTTTCAAAGACTCTTTTTAAATGGCTAATAAAGTATGTGCATATGATGTAATAGGATACTTTTTTCTTTCAACGTAGAAAATATTAAATTCTCACCAGCGTGAAGAGAGTAAGTTTGCATTTACTAACTCATTTTTGATGTTTTTGGAAATTGTATATATTCACACTTGTATATATCTCGCGTAGCAAAAGCTTAGGAAACCAAGTGTTAAGGCACTCCGTTAACCACTTTACATGAAATTATCGAGACATTAAGTGATAAAGTGAAGTGAAGTGAAGTTAAACACGCGCTTTGTCTTGTTACTAGAAGAGGAAATTAATTTTCATGACATTTAATTTAACTCAATGTGCCGAGTGTCAGTCGCGTTCTAGACGGATAGCGTGCCTGTGCTGCGTCAGAACGTAACAATAACTGAATACACCACAAAAAACATAAAAAACACAAGATTAATTTCCACAAAAAAAATAATCAAATGAGGCCAGTCTTGACGCAGTGGCAAAAGCGTTCAATTGTAAATGCGACAGGTCGTGTTCATACCTTCATATTCTCACTCTGGCGACGAGGTGAGGCGGGCGTTGAGTTCCGCCAGTCAAGTCGAGGAGAACAGAAGTGTCTTAATGAAAACCAAGTGTCCCAGTGTACTAGGTTTCCAGGTTCCTGTGCCTACCCTACAATGCCTTCTTAAAGGTGATGCACTAAGCTACTCATACTCTAGTTTTGTATCTTTATATCAATACAAGCAAATACAAGCAATGCTATGAAAAGGGAAGCTAATTTGAATTTTTTTAATGAGAGCTTACTGTATATAAAAACTACCTAATTGATTTCTGCACTCGACAGCACTATTATTTAGCGTCAGCTAAGTACTGCAAGTTTTTTCAACGTTAATTGAAATGCATAATTCTTTTGCTATTATTCTAGTTAATTAAGCGCTCGTTTAACGGCAAGTGACCTTTCGTAGCATCTCGGGGTTCTTCTTTCTCTCATTTTTGTACCAGGGTGCTGGAGCTGGAGGCGATAAACAAAGTAAACATAATGTTAAATGACAATACTTAAGCATTTTGTTCGGTCTTCAGTTAAGGGTAGTTATAAGTAAATTTAAAGTAATTCATAGATTTAACATCGTATGGTCGTAGGCGTGTCCAATAATGTGATTTTTTTATTATTCTATTATTATGTTTCTCTTTCTTAATTCACGGGTTCAAAAGAACTCGGTTCTTCGGAAGGCTTGCGTGGGGATACAGGACTAACACGTAGAGACCCCTTACAGAATATACAAATATTGATATGATATTGCGCAGATTGAGCACTTCCACCCTTTCGAGCATATATCTCTTGCGCTCCACTCTGCCGACCAATAAAGGCAAGCCAGAGGCGGGGAATATATATTTTTACAATTCCCCTCCGGAGGACGCAAATCCGTGGGGTCGGCACTCCCTAAGAGCTCGCCATAAGCTGCCTTGTCAATTTCCAGTCAGGGCATTTAATTTGATTCTCTTGTCTCAACATGTTTTTTTTATTTAGGCAAAAATAGTGAACGGAGGAAAATAGGAGTATGTAACACGAAACTCTCTCTGTCTTTCTCTCTACACGGGATAAAGCGTGAAACTAAAATATTGAAGCAAAATCATGGTATCCCTATTCCCTATCGTATATGCATGTATCGTATTGCCTATCGTTTCGAAATTATCTTCCATAAGACTAAATTGTAATGTGACCGTCCTAACGTCCTTAGATATTACGAGGTAACCTCTTTATGGTACGCTACGTATCTGCTTTGCAAGGTTGACGATTCTTGTTATACAACTTCATAACATTATATAATATTATATTTATTTTACTAGTTTACTATGCTAGTTAGTAACTCTGTTAAGTGACAGTTTTCTAAATCACATATACCGAATCATTTTAGCTGGCTAGCCGGGTAGACAGAAGACTTGTGTCAAAAACCTCCGTTCTCCAATTTCCACCAGAATTTGTGACATAATATGCATAGTAGCAAAGCAGAGCATCAGAGTGGGGAAAGGAAATTAATCACTATTCTTAATATGAGTGATTAAGACAATCATCGTGGCACAGCGATCTGTTAACCCGACGATTGAGGGGAACGGAGTGTCTTAACACTATGAACATTCTTGCAAATCCTGCTGTATGCGAGATACTGAGTGAACCTTAAAAGAATTAAATCTACGATTGATTATTCTAATATATTTTATTCTAAATTTAATGCTTTTAAAATGTTACAAAGCCCCAACCAATAATTAGTGGACGCTACGTACCCGTAGATACAAATGCAGCTTGCATAATCTCTGCGAAGTGAATGTGCAGCGATTAGCAGTAATGGCTGTGTTGGTTTCAGTTCGTTTATTCTGTAAATGGATGCCGAATTTTAACTAAATTGTTTTACTCGTTGTTTTATATGTCTAACATTTTTGTCCTGAGGTTTTTATTTGTGTATTTTACTTATACTTATATCTATGTACAAAACGCAGCGTTAAATTCTACCTCTGTTGTGTTTTAACAACACGTCAAAAGTAACCAAAATTAATTTTGACTAGGACTTCTTGATGTCTTGAAAGTTTTTAACATTGTAAAGAGAAATCAAAATAATTCGTTGTCCCGAATCGGAATCGAACCCACGAACACACCGAAGAATTTTATAGGCCGAGGATTTCTCATTGTGCCGCGATGACCTATTTTTGCTACTAATTTATATAAAATACTGAGTAAGTGCGAGTCGAACCCGCCCTGCGAGATTTCTGTGCTAGGTACAATTTGTACAAGTTGACTAACTTAGGTTTATGCACTCATGTTGTTTATGCACTCATTTTTTATAAAATAAATACAAATTTCGATTTCTCGGCTTTTGATTCTTTATTTGTACTGCAATTTTTCAATTTTTGTCAATCATAATTGGTATAACGATAAATATCCTATAAGTTCTGATTTCGTGGCGAATAGAGTTGATAAAATTAAAGTTTTGTATAGAATAAACTACAATTATAACTTTGTAATAATATTTTTCTATGAAAGACCTATAAATGTAACTTTTTCGGATTTCTTACTTTACTCGTACTGCAAATTTTCACTTTATGATAAATATTTTGTGCATATTGATTGACTGTACACATGAATATTTCTTAATTATACTTCAACACCGTCTTTCTCGTATTTTCCTTTTGAGGTAAAGCACTCTTAAATCTAATAGAATCAACTGTAATAAATTCTTGAATAGACAATACTAAGAATGCTTCAACGATTTTAATTGTATAATATATTAACTTTGCTGTACACTAAAAGCTCTATATTTAATTAAAGGGACAAATTCCAAATGTGACATATCCTAAATAACCGTATACTGTAACGTCCTGGAAGATCATGATTATTAGGACTGCTCGTAAAACTACGGATGATATTGGGCCTACATTGTTTGACGTTTTGTCGTTGTGCTAAATTTTATATTACATAATAAATAAATAAATCAGCTTTACACTGTATCCCGCACACAGCAGGGTAGGCAGAGAGAAACTAGTGTTAAGTCACTCCGTTCCCAACTTCCTGCCGAATTCTGGAGGCATTGCCTGTTAACTGTGCCTGGCACATTACCTATTGAAATAAAATGCCCATAAAAATAGCCGCTGTCGCTCTCAAAATTAACAAAGTGTATTTAAAATTGTAGAATGGATGTCTTAATTTATACCTACATTTCGGGAATCTAACTCTGCAGTTTTTTGAATGGGATATTAAACAAATTAATTAAAATGTTGTTTTATATTGTTCAAAAAAATACTCAAACTATCATATATGCATCATATATGTGAGATACACCGTGAAGCCCTAAACAAATCAGCTTATCCAACCTGATTGTATTTAATCGTTATCACAACAAAACATATAAACTACTACAAAATAGTTAACTTTGTGCGATGGTTAAAGTGATAATGATTCGATATTTGCAAATAGACCAATTATTGTCATTATACAAACGTGCGTTTTCGTGCTAAAATTTAATTACTCAGCCTTCAAATTATGGACGACAGTGGGCGATACCCACTCGCACCTGGGCGCGAATTAAAATATAAACTAATTATACAGCGTTATGTGACAGGCAGCTCCCATAACCACAATGTTACTATTCATTTATAAACTTTGAACATAAATATATATACATAAATATAAACGTCAAAATATACTATCTAAGGTAATAACAAGCTGAAGTATATTGATCTTAAAATATACATTTCAATCGAATTTTTAAGTATTGTTAACATTCTTAATGTGTTATTCCACACTTAATAAAGAAAAATACTTTTAATAAAACGTATGAAAAATTGAAAGTAGCGAGATTTGAACCCGCGCCTCTTGGAAACCGTTCAAGGGCTCTTATCACTAAAATCATACGTTCTCATCAAGCTACTTCGAAATTCTTATACGTTTGTTACAACTAATTTGTTATTAAGAATTGTTAAGGTTATTTTATAAATCTTCTCAGTTTAAAATAATTTGTAATTTATTGTTAGACTATACAGTATACACTGTATAGTCTATACTAGTCTAGTACAGTGACTACAGTGTAAACAAAAAAAAGGACATAAACTATTACTGAATATAATGTTAATTTGTACCAATTCGGTTTAAACTTTGATAAAACAGACAAAACTAACCAATTTGAAGACCTGCATATAATACAGAAGTAGCATATAATACTCGCTTTTGCTAAGTTACGCTTTGCAGAGTTTCGTGAAATTTTGGATTATTAGTACAAAGGATCAACTAAGTTTGCTTGCTCTCTCCAACAGCTGGATATCTAGACCACATCGTAACTTGGTTACAACAGAACTATTGACATGTTCCTGAACTTATTTATAGATGTTCTATTCTTGTAACTACTTTTTTTAAATATTCCCTCATTTTATTTCTTATGATACATGCAAAAGAACTAAGAGTTATGTTTAGGTGCACTGTACATAAAAGTTAATAGTTTTTATGTAACATTTTATCATGGATGAAAAAATAAAACTAGTAGATCCCGTCGTAGTGCGATTGCATCTGACTGTAAATGACGGTTGTGAGCTCGATTCTCACTCGCAGGAAGAAGTAATAAATTATTTTATAGCTTTGGTAAAAAGACCAAACGCTCAATAGTTCTACCTCTCAACACTGTCGTTAATGTCATTAAAATTGAGCGGTAAGTGGAGAAAATAGAGTTTTAACACTGGGTTTCCTCTACCTACCTTGTCTACGTGACTATCGTGATGTGGAAAAAATATATATAAGAATAACATATTGTGTTATTGGTAGTAACATTTGTAAGGTGGGCTAAGCTCCAATGCTATTACTAATCTGGCTATTATTACAAACATTTTTTGTTTTTTTATTAAATGTGTAAAAATTAATAAAAATATAAAAAATATGTTGAAAAGGGAAGGATCCTCTTTAAGCCACTTTTTTATTTTCGGTGAAAAATAGGTACAGATAATTTTGTAATATTAATAGTAGCAGTAATAGATATCTGGGTTGAAAAATCGACCAAATATTTCGAACTCTACAACCTGATGGGCCTGATAGGCTTGATATAAAATACTGAATTGATAATGTTGAAATTTGGCGTGTAGATAGATTAGAGACTGTAGAGAAGAACTAAATTCCTCAATCAAACAGGATCTTATCTGTCTTAACGCCCCAGTAAGCCTCAGTAAGAGTTACGGATGACGACTAGTTACTTATAAAAAAAAAACTATAATTATCGCTTTAACGCGTTACTTTAATAACATTATAGTAAGACTAGTACAATATAAATGCACAATATTATACTGCTCAGCTTAGTTTTTATTTTCATATATAAAATATAAACACATTAAGACCGTCGAGCAGACAAAGGGTTCGTTGGTGTGTGAATGAGCGTAGCTCTTACGATGTACAGGTGTACAGGTGAATGCAAAGTGAATAACAAACGTTCAGAACGCTTTGTGAGTTGTACGTGGATAATACCAATGCAATTGGGATGTTAAATTTAAATAAAAAAATTATTCAGTTTCACGCTATATCCCGCAGACAGCAGGATAGGTATCCTAGTGGTAAGACACTTCGTTCCCCACTTTCAAGCAAAAGCACAAGCAAAGAAATACAAATATAAATTTAAATTAATATTTTATTTTCTCGAGTTTCTAGAGTGTATGAATTGTATTAATATTTTGGTATAGTGATATTTAGTCTTTCCCAACTTTTTCTTATTTCATAAAATAGCTCACTGTACACATAAACTAGCTTATCACTCAAAAAAAGCGATAAAAATCAGAGAAACAGAGAAATTCACACGAATGACTCAATAATGAATTCATTGCGGCTCTTACAACAGTATTGTCAAGTATAAGATGTTCTTGATGTCACGTGTAAAGATAAAAAGCTCTAGTTTAAAGGATAAGAATCCAAAGAAAAAACTAAAAAGGTCTTACCCCAACACTTGTCTATTTAAAGGGGGTTGAAATCGTCGAGGGTTAAAATGGTGGCATTCACCCGTCTCCAATCGCCAGAGGTCGCTGACTATCTACAATTACACACCATTGCAAATGTAATTGTACTGCTTAGTTTTTGGCCATTCGTTTGAATTTAATTTTGCACTGCTCTTAATTATTCCTATCTTATCTTTTGATGGACAGAAGTTTTATTTCTTTTTAATTAAAATTAAAGTTCTATAATAATCTTTAATAAAATTTATATATTATTACTTAGATTATTTATCTGTTATCTCTATTAACACGTGCAATAGATGTTGTTTAGCATCACGCACTGTATCCCGCACACTACAGGATAGGCAGAGGCATCATGGCGACATGGTCTTAAGACACTCCGTTCTAATTAAGAAGTATCCTTGTCCCACTTTCTGCAGAATACTAGCCAGCGTTGTAATTGAGTGAAGAAACTGAACGCCGTAAAATAGAAGAATTAGAAAAACAATTATTATTTTCAAATTACTTTAGAATTTAAAAAGACAAAGAGCGCGGCGTTTTATTGGAGAATTTAGCAAATTTATGTTTTTGAAAGTAGCATTGAAAATCATAATGCTCCTATATACAAAATGTAAAGTAGTTATATACGAAATTTATTATTTCTTGCAGAATTTTCTGCTAATAATAAATCATGATTTATAATATCCATATATAAAAAAACACCATTTATCTCTATCGAAACAGTGTTCGAGGGCTCCAAACAAATTTGTCAAGCTGCCAATACACGATGGACGAAAAATATAAAAAAAGTAATCGTCGACAACAACGATATAAGCGTCAGAAAGGCTTTCACGCGATCCACCGCGGGGTTACACGTTTACATAAAATATTATCCACTTATAAGAGTCTCCAAAGTTCAAAAGAAAGGCACCTTGCTTTGGGCGTAAAAATTTGTATGCGAATTTTTTTCTACTTATTGCCTTCTGTGTGATTTCCCTTCGGAACTGAAGGTCTGCGTACGTACATTGATAGCGAAAAGAATGATCCAAGTAATTACTAACGAAAATGTCGTTCTTGCAAGGTATTTTTAGGAAGAGCTTTTTTAATCTAAAGAAGAAAGTTTGATGAAGAAAATTTACTCACTTTCATCTATCATATTCTTATTTATTAAAATATTTAGTATAAATTTTATAGAAGTATTTTTAAAGATAGATTTTCATATTTCACATACATTTTTCACCACGATGAGATTGACACGAATACTCGTTTGAATGAATTTGGATAGATGTTTATTTTCGTGACGTGAACAACCGGTAAAGAGGTATTTTGAAAAATATTAGCCCTGATGGGATGAAACAGAAAATGAAAATGCATGTATGATGGAAAAAATTCTACATCGGCACCGACTTTTTTAAAATTTTAAATTTAAACTTTAAAATATTTTATTGAACACGTGTTTCATGGTATATTCACTGCCTACACCGTAAATCATCTCAAAAATATTTTGAATAAAGGTTCGTATAGTTCTGTAGGTAGGCGAAGCCCCCTAGTTACATATAAATGTAATTATATTGTTGAATTGACGCCTTCATCACATTGGTTCCATCAAAAACATTTATTTGAAGTAATAATAATTATAAAAAAAAATAATCTTAAAAAATACAAGAGAAAAAATAATTAAGGGACGTGAAGTCAGTGAAAACGTAAGATTGTATGACGAAGGTTCATTTGGGTCACGTCGAGCGACACTCGACACGCGTCCGTGTGACGATAACATTATTACTGTCCTTAATCTAACTTTCTAACTTCCACAATTTGCACAAAATGACAGAGGTTTGTTTTTTTTATTAATTTACTTTTTTGACGTTAGTCAGTTGACTTAGCTTGACTAATTATCATATTACAATAATCTGTATATAAAACTATATATAAGAAAATGTATAAAGTTCAGAACATAGCAGGAAAGGCAGAAAGAAGCTGAGAAGCTGGTAATAAGATACTCCGCTCCCATCTGGAAATTCTGTTTCTACCGAATTTGAGTTTGGTGATGTAATACAATGACGTGCTTTGCTTTGGTACCAGAGCGAAGAAATTAAAACATAAAAACAATTATATTACATATTTCGCTCTCCAGAATAGAAATAGAATCGACAATCGTCGCATTTACAGGCGCAGGCTTGTGCAGTATTTATATATTTTAAATAATTATAAGCCTTCTCAGCAGTGGGATTAGATCCCACAACAAGTAAATGAACTCATTTTGTTCTAATTCGTTCATCGTAAATTATTCTTCATAAAATATGTCTGTACAAATATAACATAATCCTGAAACCATTTATAATAGTTAAGCATGATTATCGTATTTAGATATTGTAAGATAATTTGTTATGCGGCGTCATAAATTTATTATGACCTGAATTTCAGATATTATAATAATTTAATCTTTTCCTAATGTTTTATAAATGTTGTAACCGAATACGCGATGCAAAGGAAGGTTATGTGCTTATCATTCTATGTATATCTGGACCCATTTAAGCTTTTTAGAACTCTGCGAAGGTTTGGTTATTTGCAGAATGGTTTCAGACTTTTATTTTAAAAAAAAAGTTTATGTACGAGTTTATATCGATTATAAAACTCCAAAATTAGATAAAATGTGACCACAGATTAAAATATCAATATTTATTGAGTTTCTTGCTAACTCTTCTTAGTAGAACTGTATTCCAAGCCCGTGTTTCCTATAGAACTGAGATGATTTTATGTACCTCACCGCCGCGCTGTGAACAAGCGAGTACATTAAAATTATTTTAATACAATCAATCTCCCGAGTAAATCGAATTCACGACCATCGCGATACAGTCAGACGGTGATCCACGTTCATACAAATCAGCCAAAAGATACACAACCGACATGTTTATATTTCACGTATTCCTAATTAATTGCGCCTCGCCCCCCGCTGATACCGCATTCGTCTTCATTACACGGCCCTTGAGACTTATATGAGAACTTAATTAAGTATGTTGTACCTTGTATTTAATTATCTGACTTAATGGTTGATTTTACTCAGCTTTTATAATAATTTACACAAGTATATTTTTATTGGTGCGAGGTCACTCACTGTAAATGCGATGTAAGTGGGTTGATGTACCCTCGGAGAAACTAATTATTTTCAACATTCAGAGTAGGGATGCTCTGACAAGAAAAAGTGCGGCGTTATACTCCACCACTCAAAATGCAATGTCTCATTTTACATATATGCGGAAAGCAGATAACTGTCTTAACTCTAGATATAGGCGTAAGAATATTTGGGACAGAGCGGGCTATCCCCGCCGTTGAATATTCTTATGCCCACTTTACTGTGAACAATTCCTTTACATTCATTAAACACATACACTTAATTTACGAAACCAGTCGTGGCGCAGAGGCGCGAGTGTGTGACTGCAAACGTGACTTCTTGGTCAAATGAAATATTTAATAATTTAATTTCTATGCTCTGGTTTCGAAGCATGCGCGGCGTTGGGCGCTAATACGCAACGCCTTCAAAGTCCAACAGAATCTGAGGCACGAAAATGTCATAATGAAAATGGATTATCTTACCACTAGGTTCCCAAGGTTCCTTTTGCCAACCCTGGAATATACGGGATTTAGTGTGAAGCTGAAAAAATAAACTTAAAAATATAAGTATTTCTAGCGTTTTAAAAAGTAATTTAGAAAATGTATAAAATTTGAACGTAGTGGGACTCGAACCCCCACATTATTATCATACTTCTTTCTCCCTACCACATACATCATTGAGCGAGACAAAAAGTAATGTTAACTGGTTTAAAATATGTTAGTAATTTTCATTATATTTTTATTTATATTTTACCTATTTTTATCTACATGTAACCACAAAGTACATAATATATAATGTTTGTATCGTTGTGGTACAGATCCGGAACTCCCACCGGAAACGGTATCTGAAGAGCAATAATAATAATAATAATTCATTCAGTCGTTAAAGCAGCGGTTAGTGTAGTTTTGAACTTTTTGATTTATATCTCATGATTTTCGGCCCGCCACTCTGTATCCGCATTCACCTTAAAATTTGCATTTGTGCTGTACAAATGTTAGTTATACTTCGGGCTTTCTGTTTAATTCTTCAAGAACAAATGAAAAATGTATATTAATAATATTCATCTAGCTTTATGCTTTATTATGAAGGGTTCTTTCTGTAGAAAACAGCTTCTGGATATTGAGAACGATACTAGCGTTAAGACAGTCCAGTCATCATTTTTCGAGATAACTGGAAGAGAGAGTGAGTGAGTGAGTGTTTGTGGGAGAACTTAACAAAGTGATTTTGTCTTGTTACTAGAGGCAGAAAATGAAAATAACTCATGTTCTAGAGATAATCAAAACCCAAAACCATTTTACTTTTAGCCGTGTGGTCCCGGCTTAGAATAGGATCACCCTGGTACTGTCGGTGTCGTAAGAGGCGACTAAAGTACGTGTGGTAGAGTCACGTCGCCAGTAATGGCAACACGCATGGGCAGACTCGACCGGATTTAATACCACCCCCGGCATTTAAAACCGGCGTGAAGTAGTGGCCCTTGCCACAGCGTTTCGCATTAGGTAATGCCGGGCTCCGGTGCCCTTCATCTCCACCTTAAAAGGCTGGCAACGCACCTGTGGCTCCTCTGGTGTTGCATGGGGTCGTGGGCGGCGGTGATCACTTACCATCAGGTGACCCGAACGCTCGTTTGCCTTGTCCTCTCCCATAAAAAAAAAAAAAAAAGATGTTGTGCCACGGCTACCTCACCTAGAACTAATTACAATTTTTTTTTTCCAATAAATAATTTCAATTAGACAAATAAAACAAGGTATATAAAAAAAAATAACATACACAAAATAAAAATACAATCCGATAGTCTAACATGAACAAGTAAACAATAACCGAGTTTGATGAAACTTTTTAATGCGTATAGCGGTGTACAGCGGCCCCTATACCAGCGACATGCGGACAAAGGGCGGACTTCAAAACAGATCCACAATCACCAACAAGAACTTCCAACAAACTCCAAATAGTTATCTAATTGTTTTACAAAATCGCTCGGTTTGCTTTCGGTAATAATTAAATAGAATGAGTTATGTTCCCCATCTCACACTACTGTATACATAAATTGTCACTAACTGTATGTTTATATACATATAACATGTGGGTTTGATTACTTTCTTACTTTCTGTATGAGGCCGTCGTGCCTCAGCAGCACAAGGGTATTACTGTAACAAAATGGTTGTGGGTTCGATCCCCACTCGAGGAAGTGAAATATTTATTTACGTTTGTATTTCCATTTCTTCACTCTGGTGTCGAGGTAAAGCGTGGCGTAGAGTTCTGCCACTCAACATGCAATGCCTCCAGGATTCGGCAGAAAGTGGGAAACGGAGTGTCTTAACAGTGGATTCCCTCTGCCTACTTTTCTGGGTGCGGGAGACACGTGAAGCTGTTTTAATTAGCTTTCTGTATGAATTCTGTGATTAAAAAAAACTTATTTCACGCTTTTTCCCTCATAGCAGGATAGGCAGAAGATACCTTGTGCTAAGACACTCAGTTTCCAATTCACTCCCGATTTGTGGGACATTTCAAGATTTGTGTAGAAATTTAGCTCATTATATATTAAATTAGGGAAACGAAAATAATTAAAATAAAATTATTCTTCCAACTAGATAATAAACCCACAACTGTCACATTTACTGCCAGATGCTGTCAAACTATACGACGACAGTCTCTATTATAATAATATTCTACGACATAAAAGATTCCAGTACTCTATCGTTTACTTGGTTAACATTATTAAACTACAAGTTTTTAATTAAGCCTTATATTCTCAGACTAAATTACAAATTTTAATAGGAAGAGGCTTATTAAAAAATTTATATAAACCAATTTTTTACGCCATAATTCAGTAGACTGCACGTCCAACGCCTTCTCATGGGATGTTCCTAGATTTTCATCAAACATATTTATGTAATTTATGTATATGTGACGTATCATAAATATTATATATATGCAAATATTCTTGGTATTTTCGATTTATTTTCATTGTTTTGGTAAAACGATGAGTTTCCCCACTCAACACGCAATGCCTTGAAAATTCTACGGAAAATGGTATTTAACTCCATTTTTCGTGTATATCTTAATATACACGAAAATATCCATGTTATTATAAATGGAGTTATACTGAAAATAAGCACAATAATGTCTCCATTGTCTATTTATGTAGAATAACTAGTACGTGAATAACTTAATTTCAATGGAAAAATTGTTATAAAAAAATTCACGTCAATAAGCATCAACATATTTCAGCTAAGAATCTTGAACAGAAATCAGAGTACATAAAACTAATATTTTTCTTGGAAAGTTTGTTCGTTCGCTTCGACGGATTGCCCTCTGCGTTGTTTATCTAAGAAACTGATCGACCTTGGGCCAAAGAGCGGGGGGGACTTGCTAAATTATTTATTTATATGTCAAATATTCCTTCTTACTTATAAAATATGACTGTGGGACATCTTCTAAATGTAAGCGCGACGGTTGTGGGCTCGATTTCCACTCGGGAAAATGTGTAAAAAAAATAGTACACAATCATTTGTTAGCCACTGATTGGTTTTGTAATTTTATAATGGTAAATGTTGAAAAGTACCCGTTTTTTAATTTCTTTTCATTTTCTAATACCTCTTTTCATATTTTTTAAATATTATTATAAATATAACATTGAGCTCAGAAATATGTTTTTAGAATATTTTATATGTTTTTGAAATCTTCTAATTAAAACTTATCATTTGACACCAAATATCTCAAAACATATACAATTAAAAATATATATATTTTTTAGTTTAATTTTTTTGTCATCTAGAGGACGCCACATTCAATTTTACATAATGTCACATACTATATATGTCAGTGGATAATTGACGTTTCCAATGATACCTCATTTGTCATATTATGATAAATATTTTATCATAACATATATATTTTGAAATTGAAAATAGAATTCACTTGAAATTGTTAGGTATAAACTATCTAGAATATTTGTGATCTATCAATTCAACATCAAACACGTGAAACTCTACTGTGCGGGGATAGAGCCAAGTGAAGCTACATCTTTCTTAGAATTAAATAAACATTTACAAGCTCTTACAATCTGACATATCACTAGCCGACCAATTAAAATGGCAACATAAAGCTCTATTAGTAACATAAACAAAATTGAGACTTAAATTATAAATTCTGAACGACTTAAATAGAACCTAGTTGCACGTAAATTATTTACACTCGAACAAACTACAAAAGTCATAGAATATCAAAGTTTGTGTGTACAGTTCACCTACGTGTACGGTCAGTAAATTAAATATTCTCACATCTGCATACAAAGTGAGGAAGCGACAGTAGAGTTGCAGTGGAGCATTTTCGTTTTTAATAATATTTATTTTTAAGTAAATTGGGTAAAATATTTCATTTGAATTTTTAATAAAAATTACCGTACCGTTAATTTAAAGTAATAATTCCCCATCCAATACAAAAATATTTTATATAATATTTAAAAAATATATATTATAAAATATATTTTTTTTAGAATATTTAATTTATATATTTTTTTAATTATGGAAAAATAAGCTTTTTCGCTGACGGTACAGTATACATGGCTTCATATTTGTTTTGTCGATCAACAACCCTGCCCGCACGGTGCCAACTCGCTATCGCTAGACTTATCAAGCGAGTCAACACAGAAGATATTAATGGTCACGATGAACTTTACAATGCTTTTTATTTTTATTTATCAGTTTTTTTTTCTCCAATCTATAAAACACTAAGATTTTTGTGTTAAATTCTCTGCTATTTTCTTTCCTATATTTGAGTTATTACCTCAGAGATTGCGGACTTGGAGATTTTATTTGTATGTCTAACTTCGTATTTTTTTATTATAATCTTAAAATAAATATTTTTTTTAAAAAATTATATTAATTTTTAACGTCATAGAATAAACTTATAACGGGGAAACGATACGCGAGAAAATCGAATAGGATGGTTCAGTTTACGACAGGTGTCACTGTTTTAGGTATGACAGCTTATAGTGCCGATATGAAACTTAAATTTTAAAGTTACCTCAAACATCAGAAAATATTTTCCTTTAGAGCAAAAGTTTGATTTTATTAAATTGTGTGACTGATAATGGCAAATTTGTGAATTACAACACAGTTAGGAAAGTACGGTTATAAGTGTGATTGTAACTCGATTAAAGATTTGTTTCTATTGTTTTCATTGTAACCTGCTGAAGCAAAGCGCTGCAGTAACGTCACTTTCAGTAAAGCAGATGAAAACCTGGCGCTTGATTCCGAACTGAAATAATGTTGTACCCCGAGTGGAATCGAACTCATACCATCGTGCTTGCAATCAGATTCTATGCCGCTGATGTCATCTCACTCTCGTATATATATGTATGTTAAAACATCTTCCAAAATTAACTATAAAAGTACCTACGTTGCGATCCATAGCCAAATATAAAACCAATTTCCATTCTGAAATTCAATATATGAATTTAATTTACGATAAAAATATTTCGCGCACGTGTTCTACAAATGCACGTGGCTTTTAAAGGTGCCCGGAATTTGGATTAGAAATGGAAATCGAACAGCAAACCACATTCTGCGCGGGGATAATAGTCCTTGAAGAGCCTGTTGAGTTATTTAACCCCAATTGTAGGCTAGGAGGCAATCACTAATGTTAGCTTTCTTAATTTATATATATACGATGGCCTCAATATAAATTTTATGTCTTATTTAGATAAAGGTTGTCTAAGAACTTTATGGGTTTTTATTATATTATAACACAGCAAACAGAATGATATATTTAATTTCTATCAGAACGTCCAGAATGTAGTACAATAACTACACTACTAAATAATAACAAGTCTTAATTATATTAGTCGATATTTTCCGCCCCAGCCTAACAGAATTAAAAGTTGGAAGCGATTAACCAGAGAAAAACCAGATAAAAACACTTATCATCCGTATGTTTCTAAGTTATATATATAGGAATAGATAATTCAAAAATAATTAATAATTCACTAAGCAAAGGAACAATAAAAAATACTCAATTGACTATGATTAGATTATTTTTTTTACCAATTTAAAGCTTTCACCTCTTACACTAGAATGCGGTGCGATCCAGTATAGATAGGCAACGGTCGAGGGCGATCCTACATCTAGAATATTGACCCGCACCTGCAAACGAGTGCGAGTATTTAATCCTATGTACAGTCACACTCTTAAAATATATATCTTATTTAATTTAATATTTTAATTAAATACAGAATTTATTAGTGGTACATATGGTGACAATACATACTTTTTCCTTGGCCTTTCTCTTTTATAATGTTAATCATAACATATTTAAACTAAACAATTAAACGAAAAATGCTTTTCCAATAAGTTTTTTGCCTCTTGCCCCACCTAATTCAAGATAAAACCTCATTTTTTTAGCTTCTCGCTGTGTCCAGCAGATAGCAGGGGCCTACCCTGCTATTGAGGGAATGGAAGAGGGAAAATTTGTTAAGACACTCTGTTCTCATTAAGACACTTCCGTTCCCAACTGAACGTGAGAAATATTTAATGTAATTATTAAATATTTCTCGAGTGGGAATCTAGTCCCTAACCACCACGACTGGCCTCAATGTAAAAATTTGTAGCAAAAATTAATATATAATATATTATTGAGACGTTCTCACTTTTTCTCCTTAATGTACTAGCCATATAGCTTTTTGATACTACGTCTGCGGCAATGCTGCCTGTGCTATATACATATATATCCAGCAACATACGCGTGCACTCCGTCGTATGGAACGATCTGAACGTTTGTTACGTTTGTGATTAAAATAAAACTATAGTAAGGCCTGGCTTTCAGCATTCTATATCAAAGAACGAATTGCTTTTGAGTGGAATTTGATTTCCATTTAAGACCAGAGTTCATGGTGGATTATTTAACTTTAACATTTTATTTACATTTTTATGTGAAATTTTAAATAAAATGTTTCTTGCAACACAAATAGACTTTCATACATACACATATACACGTGACACTGATAATTTATACCTATTTTTTTTTGAAGTCAGATAATAAAAAGCTCAATGCAATTTCCTCGCGTAACAAGTCAAAGCGTTGGTTGTGTAAATTTCCGACCACTAAACAAATGTTAAAATAGAAAAAGCATTGAAATTTGTGAAATGACTAACATGTATTTAAATACTAAATAATGGGTAATTATTTACCCAAGTAAACAATCATTACGTAACATTGATTTCGGGGCAGTTTTACAATTAATCCGTAATTTCGTCCCATAACGTTGATGAAGCACGCGCGACCGCAGCACCGCTGTCGTGGTTTGTAATTCGACGCTGATTATTTGTGAAATGAATACTTTATACAGAATCCCGCATATAGCAGGGTAGGCTTTTCGTTCTCTAGTTTGCACTCAAATTTCGTGACACTGTATATGTATTGAGTGGCCGAACTCAACCCTACACTTTGTCGTGTTTCCAGAGCGAGCAAACGAGAAATCACTCATTCTACTGAGTGTGAATCGAATTTCAAACATCTCCCGTTGGGTTCACGTCAGACATTATGCCGCTACACCTGCATTTATTTTCCATATATAATATGAATTATATATATTCTATTATCATTTATTTTATATATTTCTCCAGGTAAGCAAGATTAGATTAGGTACCATTATGCTTGTACAATGTGTATCTTAAATTGTAATACAATATGTTTTTATAGAGGACCTCTTTCTTCTTCTGTTCTTAGTCTGAAAGTGCATCCTGGATTTTCCGACCACATAAAGCGTCCTTGTAGAAGTGTCCTCTGGTGGTAGTTCTATAAACTTATTTTCTAAAATATCTTCTTATTAATTAAAGAGGTTGATTTACATCTTAATAATAAATATAAAATTATAACAGTAGTAGTAGTAATAAGCTAATCTATCTATACCTAAAGCGCATGTCACGCCTAGGAACTATGTGTAATATAAATATAAATTACTTCAAGCTGTATCCCGCATATAACAGGATAGGCAAAGGAAACTCAGTGTTAAAACATGGCGCCTAATTTTCTTAATAAACATCGCTTTTCCAATAATTAAATGATCTTTTAATATATCAAAGTGAGAATAACCTATAGAATAATATGCTTTATTAAATATATCTACTATGTAAAATAATAAAATCAGTACAAAATCAAGTAGGTTGCTGTCTACCAAGAAAATGATAAAATTTATTACTCACCGTCATTTTTTGTCAATTTCTTTTGTTAATCTAATGATGATAAATTATATTATCATTCAAACTGCCATGACGCAATTAGGTTTCGCCACGTAATGCTATATTATCTGCCAAAATCTCCAAGGCATAAACAATAAAAAAATATGTACAAAATAAATATGATGGAAATAAGATAACATATACATTATATACTTATATAAAAATAAAGCGCTTTAGCCTCCGCGCTTGTACAACAGTAGAAAAATATTATTATGATTCTTTATCCAATTTATTATTATTATGTATGATTAGCTGTAACAAAATAAGTAGAAAAAAAAGTAAAAATGTAATAAAACTTGGCAATTATATGTAGATCATGTGACATTACAATATGATGGTACTATCAAGTTGGTTTGATTATGGAATTGAAATATCGTATATATTGAAATATATACCGTATGTAACAGAGTAGGCAGAGGGAGCCTACCCTTAAGACACTCCGCTCCCCTCTTTCCGCCTCTCTACGCCGCGCTTTTCTACACCATAGCAAAGATGACTTGAGCGAATAACATTTAAAATATAAATATCTTAGCTGCTATCTCAATATTAGCTATTACATCGATATAGGCTCGAAATATAATAACGTTGATGTACAGAATACAATAGATCGAAGGTCAGCTGAATCCTAATTACCGGAATATTAATACGCATTATACAGGCATGTGGTAGATTCCCAGCCCGCCGCAGGGTTCGCGGCGCATTCCGCGGCGGGGGTGTAGTGACCTACTTACAACTAATATTAGATGAGAAATTATTTCGTTATATTAACGTATTGCTAGCAATCAATAGCAGTATTTTTTGAACTCGCGCCTCTTGGGAACCTCTCATGTCTCAGATACCTAAGCTATTACTTTCCCAAGTTTGCAATAATAAGTAGTAGAAATATTGGGAAGTTTGAATTTTCTTAATAGTCAAGTGTTCAAGTCCACTATTCTGGTGAAGACATTGATAAACTGATTTTACATCACATCATATTTGATTCGACCCATGCGTTGATCTAGGAAGTTTGACCCAGGAAATAAAAACATTTTCGATATCGTCATGAAAAGTGATCGCAGTTGTGAAATGTGCGAAATCTACATATCATGTTACACGTAGGAATATGGTTACACACATTTTACTAGTTTTTGGAGAATGAAGTGAGTTTCCTCTACTTTTTGTTTGTCTTTCATGTGTAAAAGCTTTAGGCGTTTTGTAAAATTGAAATTCAAAAAACTCCCATTTTAGGAACTTTCCTCGTAGAAATACATTAGTAAACTATAAAATGCATAAATTTTAAGTAAATTATCTCCCAATTTCGAAGTCGGTTAGTGTAGTAACCACATCACGCCTTCTCCATTCTTGAGGTTATCTGAACCCCGGAGCCAAATCCATTTGCTACTAGGGTGCTGATTTATAAGCATACTTTGTAAAAACACCATGTTTTATAAAAAATTAGTTGTCGCGAGCAAGTTTGTTTGCCTTGACTTTAAGATTTTATAATTCCAAGAATTCCTCCTCTTAGTACTCCCCTACACTCCCTAACCCATCCCACTAGTCACTAATGGGAGAGTTTCGCAAAATTTTTATAAAAAAATGTATTTTTAAAAAAATGTTATCTGCAGTAAGTACCCTTATACATACATATGTATAATGACAATTAATAATATATAAATAAATAATAATATTCTACAGTACCTACATAGGTACTATAGAATATTATTAATTATTTATATTTTTAAATTTGCATGCTATTCAACTTTGAAACAATAGTATAAACAAAATAAAAAAGAAAATTTCCCATAATTTTCAATAAGAAAATTTGCTGATATCTACATATAATATGCAATAAATTCTAATTAATATTCAGCAAACGGGGATTAATAAGCTGATATATGATTCTGTAAACTGCTTTCGAAGCATTTTCCAAATTAATATAATTCTGTGCTTGTTTTTCCTTGTTAAACTGGCTTATTAATTAACTTCCACGCATCTCCCCCATTTTTACATTTCTCACAAACTATATGAGCCAGATATATACATAGATAAAATTCAGAAGTTTTCGTTATAATCATCGATAATATGCTTATTTCATCATATTTTTTTTAATTGATTCATAAAGCCTCAAATATTTACCAAAGATATATGTATATCAGGATGATTGGTATAAACAAGTACCTACAATTCAAATACACCATATTTTAGACTTGGTTCTACCGCTTACTTCAAAAATATTTGCGGCAATGCAGGGTACAAATTTCCCTATAATTCTAAGTTGCAATATTACAAATGTGTGGATTAATATTAGCTTCCCTCTAACTGTCCTGCTATATGCGTGACACAGTGTGAAGCTATAAAAATGTCATTAAATATAAGAAAAATTAAATTTATGTAATTAAAAGTAGTACTTAGAGGTATTTATCATTTTGACGAGAATCTATAAAAATATAAAATTTGTACAGTACGGTAGGTAGGCAAATGTATTTCAATTAATTAATGTTATCCATTTCTTTCCATAATCAATAAGAATTAACATCAATCAGTTTTATCTTGTTTATGAAAGATAACGTCGTATATAAATCTTTCTTTTTTTCCTGAATACCTAGTTTATTATTTGCTTCTCCAAAACAAGTAAGGTAGGGAATCATTTCTTCTTAGTTTTGTTTTAGATTTTGTGTGTGTGTATGTTTTTTTAAATAATTTTTGTGAACCTCTTGCATATGATAAGTTTTATCATGTTCCTGACTATCCACTCTAGTGATGTAACGTCTAAGTTACAAGCAAACTGTAGAGATGTCGATAACTAAATATATTAAATCAACTAAAATGTGGATTTTTAATTTTGTAATGAATTTGATAACCACAACTATCAGTTACGTTTATAAAATATGTGTCAGTTAAAAGTAATTGTATAATTAAATTCATAACCTCCTATTATATGAATTAATTTTGCGTCTTTTTGCTATTTTAGAAACAAACATGAAGTTCTTCATCGCTTTCGCGTTGGTGGCGGCGGTCGCCGCTATCCCTGTGGAAATCCATCCCTACCAAGTTATTTTTATAAACGAAGTTCCAAGCGATATCTTTGCACAAATTGACATTGGACCTGCTATTGTTGAGCACAGCCATTTATTAGAAGACGATGCCAACGCTCAATTACTCAATCCAAATTTATCCAAACATTCGCCGGTTTTAGTAGTTGACTTTGCTGAGGCTGCTGAGCCTCTTGAAGCTGCTGATGCCGTTCAGGTTATTCATTTTGCTGAACCTATTGATGCAGCTGAAGCCGTTCAGTTTGTAGATTTTGCTGAAGCTGTTCATTTTGTTGATGATGCTGTAGCTGTTGATGCTGTTCAAGTTGTTAATGATGCTGTAGCTGTTGATGCTGTTCAAGTTCTTCAAAATGCGGAAGCTATCGAATCCGTTCAAGTTGTTGAAATTGATGAAAATTCTCCATCCCCTGTAGAAATTTCTGATGCCATTCTACCTGAAATCGTCAAACCGATAGTTATTGCTCCACCAAGCCTGCCTGAAGTGGCTGAACCTATTGTTAATTCAATCTCCGACATTCTGTACTAATAATTTTTTAAGATATTATACATTTTCAAGTTAATATTGTTAATTTTCTTGTTTTGTAATTGTTTATCAAATGCCTTATAAAATGCGATAAAATCACAACCTAATAACATATCACACACGATTAAGAGATTAAGGTTATCTTTATTTATTTGTGTCGAAATTCTTGTTAATAACTAATACTTCGAAAAGTATTTTCTCAGTCAATATTGTACTTAATTGTAAAGTTATGCTCTATTGTCATATTGATTAGCTAATTTAACTGGATTATGGGTTCGATTTCCATCTGGACTTATAACTATATAGACCTATAAATAAATCAAGCGTAAGATAATGGAAAATTAAGAAAATGTTTACTTATATTATTACTATACTTGAAAAATTTTTTAAAAAAATTATTTATAAAATTTTTTTTAATAATTTTTATAAAAATTAAAAATTATTTATAAAAAGAGCTTCACGTTTGTTAGAATTTAGTTTATAGAAGGTCTTAGTGTTAAGACATTCCGTTACCCACTTTCCGATCGATTTCCGAGATATTCCGTATTGAGTAACCGAACTTAATACCCAGTTGTCTTATTATTAGAGCAAGGATATGAAAAAAAATATTATCCAAGTGGGAGTCGAACCCGCAAGCAACGTGTTTATAGTAAGACGCAGACAGCCGTTGCACCACAACGACTTCTTCTGATGTAATATTCTCATTAAAATAATTATATTTTAAAGCAAAATTATATAAAATAACATCTATATATATCAAAATCTCTAAAATTCGTTCGAAAGTGGGCCACAGTTCCCACTATCTTCCTTGCAATATGCGTGATACCGGGGAAGCAAAAAAAAACCTATACATTAAATCACAATTCCGAGTTCTGGTATACTGAATTGCAGTAATATTGGTCAAAACGAGACACTCAACAGATTGCTCTTTAAAATTTACGATTGCAATATTTGCTTAAGCGGCGATAAACAGAGAATGAACTGTTGATCTTCATAAAACATCGTGAATACAAATGTCGCGAGAACTCTTCGAATATATAATAATAATAAATATTTTTTAGCCGTGTGGTCCCGGCTTAGAATAGGATCACCCTGGTACTGTCGATGTCGTAAGAGGCGACTAAAGTACGTGTGGTAGAGTCACGTCGCCAGTAATGGCAACACGCATGGGCAGACTCGACCGGATTTAATACCACCCCCGGCATTTTAAACCGGCGTGAAGTAGTGGACCTTTGCCACTGCGTTTCGCATTAGGTAATGCCGGGCCCCGGTGCCCTTCATTCAACCTTAAAGGCTGGCAACGCACCTGTGGCTCCTCTGGTGTTGCATGGGGTCGTGGGCGGCGGTGATCACTTACCATCAGGTGACCCGAACGCTCGTTTGCCTTGTCCTCTCCCATAAAAAAAAAAAAAATACTCTTTTTGTTTATTTTCAGACATCTAATCTAATTTAACACCGTGCTTTGTCTATATGGAGTGATAAGGAAAAGAATAAGAATCCGTTATTATTACGAGCATTAATTTGGACTGTGCATAAGTGAGAAGCAATTTTATAGACTAACAGACTATACTTGCTTAGGAAACGGATAAAAATTTTAAGTGTAGTACCACTTCGACCGCTGAGCCATACCTCTTTTCAATTCTTCTATGAAAAATAATAATACATCCTCTACTAAATATAGTGAAACGTCTCTCTGTTATTAAGTTCTTAGTGGGCAATAGCCCATCTCTTGTGTACCACGTGGAATGAAAGTAATCAACACCGCACTTTGTGTAATGAAGCCGAACAAATATAATTTCCTTAGAAATGAAAAGAATTTTTAATAAAAGCAAATGTACGTAAAAATATTCATTTCAATGTATTTCTTCAATAAAGAAATTTAATATATTTATTCTTTAAGGTGCAATTAATTGTCGAAGTCAAGTACATTTAATTTTTTTTTCTTTAATAACTTTTGTGAGATGAACTGTGAACTTAGTGTTAAGACTCTTCATTCTCTATTTCTTGCTAATTTTACAAAAACTACACGTTGGACGACTGAGTTAAACACTGCGACGAATTTTTAACTAACTAGATGATGGTCAAATTAAAAAACAAATCAAATTTTAACAAGATCTTGTTAAGAAATGCTTGTCATTTAGTAAAATATTTCCTAGATCAGATGCATTGCCGGAAAGCGGTGGCAATTACCAGCGTGCCGCGCCGTCAGCCGGCCGTGCGTCGGAAATGAACGCTTCGTTTTAATGACGCCGCTTTCACGCCGTCTAATGTTGACTTCTCCTGCCTCCCGGCTTTGGTGTGACGTGGCGCGGAATCTGTATTTGCTTGCTGTTTGATACTTTTTAATGGAAATGTAGACTACAATAGTGAAATCGATTTTTGCCTGACTGGCTTATCGCTTTTTTGAATATGTCATACTGTATGTATTCGCAGATTTTAAAGTATAGAAAATTTCAATTATTTTTCACGTTCATTGCTTTTAATAGTCTTGACCATATTATTACTTGACTTATATTTTTCGCTTGGTTTTTTGTAAATAAAAATATAGAGAGGCCGCATCGGCGAATAGAGAGTAAGGAGTTTGCCTGTGAACGTGACGAGTGTGGGTTCAATTCCTACAGTATTTATGGTCTATTTTACTTTTATACTTAGAGAATGTTACATATCGTACAAAATTCTGAAAAACAACCTTGTAAACACAACAATTGCACATAAATTCACAATATTTCGGACACTGCACGACCAAACGAATCGGAAAAGGGGATTAATTTTTTACATCCATCAATACGTTTGAACGTAACAATAAAATCGGACATAAACCTATCGTGTTTATTATTTGTACTGTCATGTCATAGCTTTATTGATAGTAAAATGTTTTAATAGCAATTACTATTGGTAACTAATATGAGGATGCTGAATAAAATTACTAGTACAGGAGGGTCATAGATTCGATTTTCACCTTCGAAATATATTTAATACATCAATAAAAACAAATTGTATAGGAGAGTTTGTGTGTTGTGTGCATTTATAGACGGTGGTCATCGATTCTATCTGGAAAAATACATTTCGTCGATCTGATAGAAAGACAATGCGGCCGTTGAAATTATCGGGGCTCGACAGGCATAAAATGAACGGATTTTTTTTTTATGGGAGAGGACAAGGCAAACGAGCGTTCGGGTCACCTGATGGTAAGTGATCACCGCCGCCCACGACCCCACGCAACACCAGAGGAGCCACAGGTGCGTTGCCAGCCTTTAAGGTGGAGATGAAGGGCACCGGGCCCCGGCATTACCTAATGCGAAACGCAGTGGCAAGGGCCACTACTTCACGCCGGTTTAAAATGGCGGGGGTGGTATTAAATCCGGTCGAGTCTGCCCATGCGTGTTGCCATTACTGGCGACGTGACTCTACCACACGTACTTTAGTCGCCTCTTACGACACCGACAGTACCAGGGTGATCCTATTCTAAGCCGGGACCACACGGCTGAAATTTTTTTTAATTAGCACTAGCAACGACACAGAGGCGTGAGTTCCACCTCTCAACACGCAATGCCTCCAGAATGGGAATCCCCATTTTTCCAGAATAAGAATTCCATTTTCAAGAGAAGGGAGTGTCTTAATACTAGGTTTTCTATGCTTACCTGCCGTGTGCGGGATACAGCGTGAAGCTGTATCATATGCACGTAAATCACTGAATTAGAATTTGCAATCTCTGCATAATATTCAATGTCTGTCATAAAATATGCTCCACTACACCAAAACAGTCTCCAGTAATTATCCGGCACGTACCGTCCATTTGCATTGTTCGCCAAAGGAAACTGTTTTTGTATATACGAGGAAAACAGTCGCGTTTAATCACAAACGATTGTTTTTCTTCCAACGGAAATGAAAGGTGGTTCTGTTTTTTTCGAGATTTATTAGCCGCGATGTTGTTTGTGTTTTTTTTTTGTTTTTTTTTTTAGGGATATTGGAGATTTTTTGTGGGAAATTTTTAGGGTTCTGGTACCTTTAAAGATAAAAAGGAACTCTTATACGATCACTTTGTTGTCCGTCCGTCTATCTCTCAAGACCACTTATCTCAGGAATGCTTGGAGATATCAAGTTGAAATTAAGACATATACGAGTACTCTGATCTCTTTTTCGTTCTCATTAAAACACTTCCTTTCCCCATTTTCCGACGAATTCTGGTGGTATTGCTCAACTTTGCCTCGACGCCAGAGGAAAAAAACGAAAATACAAATTTATATCGATACTAATATCCTAAATTAGAAAGTAGCTCTGTCTGTCTGTGATGTAATCACGGCCAAACTGCTGATTCAACATTGATAAAATCTAATATGAAGATAATTGAGGGTGAGGGATACAGCGTAACGCTAAAAAAGTGAAATTTTTTTACATTTGCCTCTCCTACGAGAATCTAGGTAACATTAAAAAATTTTGTTACGTACCTTTAGAACTGTAATCTGAGAATATACTCTTAATAATGTTCAATTTTCATAAACTACAGGCTTACTTAGACTATAAGCAGGCGGTAAATACCTCTCGAGATTTGACAGATGTAAAGCAATGAGCCAAGTAATATAAAGTAGAATGAGAACACACGTAGTGAAAAACCGAACTGTCACGCTGTGTTATTTTAGATTTGTCTAATATTGATTCACTTAGTAACATACAAAAAAGCGTGCACTCAACACCTAAGTATTAATAAAAGGGTAAATTTTATTCTACCTAAATAATACATGAACAGTTAAAATAAATTTTTCTAACAATTTAAATACTTTTATTTGTATTCTTGTATATTTTTTTACTTTCGAGCTGTAAGACACATTTAGCAGGACGTTCTCCGTGCGCCGACCAATTATTGAGACATTCGAGTTGAGTAGAGTGGCGGAACTCAACGACGCGCTCGACCTATTTTTAATAGTACATACAAAAACACGCGCGTTTTAAAATAAAACACAAACTAATACAGTCATTTCAAACAAAATAAGCTCCGGGCAAATGAAATGGCCTTGCGAGGAACGTTTTATGAATTCATAACGTCTAGATGAAGTTTTTATTTTGCTCATTATAAGGGAAATTTCGTTTCATTATTTCACTCACGGAATTTGTGTCAGGTCTTCGATTTGTTTTTTTTTTTTTTAACAGATAATATTAATAATATGATAATTAGATAATTCATATCGGTGCGAGATAAAAAAAAAATATATAAATAAGCATTATAATGCTATCTATCTATTATATATCTATCCATAGATAATATTATAGATAATTAAGCATTGCTAAATAACGTTTCAAATTTTTATAATGTTTATTGACTTGAAAAACTACTACTAACTAGTTTTTATTTAATGAAAATCTACAACACCGAATGCATAACGCATTGAATAATAAAACAAAGTCCATAGTATAAAATTTTATCCAAAGTAATCAACAACTACACCGTTGAAATAGTTTTTACATATGCTTGCAATGAATCTGCGTCACCACGTGAAGGGAACGTCTAGTAATCAAGGAGCACGACCCTGAAAAAAGAAAATATAAAGTAACTATAATTATTTAGTTCTCATTTTTCGTAACATTTTCAATATTTTATAAAATTAGTAAAAATTAAATTTATTTCAAATAAAATAACAAAGTATTATTTTTTAAAATAACAAGTTTTATTTACCACTCTAGGAAGTACTCTGAACTAATACCGAAACCGAAATACTATTTCTGTTACCTCTTCCAATTCTCTATCGATTTTCTGGTCTCCTGTATTCAATATCTCAATAAAAGTAAAATATTACTTTACTTTACTTGTAAACCAAAACAGAAAATTTATTATTCAAACAGTATATCCTAAATATAATACAAATTGTTTTAAATTGAAAAATAAAAGGAAGTCGTAGAACAGTTGGGTCCATCGAAGCCTAATAATCGAGATAAATGATGCTGTAAGCCGGTGTCAGCCGTTGACTAATGTAGGGTCAGGCTGGATTACAGATATCACTTTTTTATCATAAAAAATCTTCTACCTTTAAATTTTAATTTACTTAATACTTTAGCTTTTTTGTTGATATTATACCTTTAATCTTCTTCTTGAGTAAAAGTTTTTAAATTATTAGATTAGAACGATTACTTGTTGATATGTTGTTCTGAAAAAAGACAATAACGAAAAAATAAGTGTTTCAGTAAAGAATCTCGGAAAATTGGACAAACAGACGAACGGAGAGGAGAAAGGATTTCGGTATTTTTACACTAGATTTCCTCTATATATATATATATATATAAAGATAGGCATCTTGCTATATAGAAAAGGCATTCGAGTTAGAATATATACAAAACTATGTACAAAACTATACTTTAAAATATCTCTCAATAAAAGTTTATATGGTATTTAATTAAAGTAATTACATACTTCAGTAGGTACTTGCAAACGTTACTTTAGTAACAATTGTCTAATAGAAATCCATCGAGAACGAGTGTCCGGGGAAGTAAGGTGAAACGCTTTTGTAACATTAAGAGAGAAAATACGATCAACTGGGAAGTCTTTATCGTAAATTTCTTCTAAAGTTTCAATCGATGTTTGGTGAAATACTTCCATTGGAATTGAAATGGAATGGTGTAATTGAATGCTGGTAGTATTGCGCAGAGCCGCACGGACAAGCTTTCGACGACGGCAGCTATCTTCTGTTTCCTCTGTATTTTCTTTCTTTTTAAAAAATGAATCTTTAACACGGTAGTATACTTGAGTGTACTTTTTTGTTAGATCATATATAATCTTTTCCACACTATAGTGTTGAGTGGCGTATTAAATATTTCACTCACCCGAGTGCGAATCGAACCCACACCCGTCGCGTCTAAGATCACACGCTCATGTCTCTGCGCCACGACGGTCTTTATCACAATTGGCTGGGCAATCAATGCAAAATATACAAAAAGAATATACTATTGGGTTGATAGCCTGTTTTTTGAAATCGGTAAAGAAGAGGCAAGTCAAACTAACAGTATACCTACACAATTCCTGAAAATACGACACATATACTTACCAACGAAAACAAAATGGCGTTAACAATATTATCGATAAAAATAATAACTGTACCTGAATATGTAGTGCCATTGTGAGTGGATCTATTCCACTCGCAAGCGATTAACCTTTCAGCTAAACCCCATATTTTATTCGTAACAACACAACAAGGGAACTTGCTTCGAACTCCGCACCTATAAATATATAGAACTTATTGCGTTTTTAGCTTTACCGACTTATCTTACATAATAAATCTCGTCTAACAACATTTTGTGATGTTGATACACTCGCTTACCTTTGGTGAAATGGCAATTTAGTTTTTCAGTAAATTCAATTTGATATTTAGTTTTGGGTTTTTCATAAAAATATGTTTCTTTATAGCATAATTTGATTTTAGAATAATTATTTTCTAACTGTCTGACTATAATTTGACTGTTGTGTGTTCAATAATAAACAAGGGGTTGGTTGATGGATAGTCTATTTCAAGTTATCGCTACAAATTTCAGGTAACTACAAAAACAATTTTGAAGAAAACCGGGAATCAAACCTACAATTGTGTTAAATACTTTTTAGATTTTTTTTTTCTTAAAAAAAGTTTCTTAGACGTTACTGATTCGTTTGAAGCGATACGATCGAAACTAACACAGTTTCAATTGTAGAAACTTTTTCTATAAAAAATTTTACGGCATTTGCTCCAGAGGCTTTATTACCTGACCCGATTTTACCCTTACGTACTTATTTCAACAATCAAATACATAATACTTTAAAAGTTCAGCGTATTTTGCTTTAAAAGTTTACTGTTTGTACATTTCACTTTGATAATTTGTGTACTAGTTATCTACGTACAGCGTTAAGTTTTATCAGTAATGTCAAACCCAACTTATCTTAAGGATATTTTAAATGAAAATAGTATCAAAAGCAAAAAAAATCATGTAACGTTCCAATATGTCTTACCCTGACAATAACGATTATAATATTTTTACCTACTTATACTGTAAATTTCAGTGACGTGATGAAGTCTAAAAGTGAAGTTAATGAAAAAATCGGTCATTCTTTTCTTGGCTTCAAGCTGTATCCTTCTAAATGCTCTTCCGCATATAGCAGGGTAAACGATACGTGCGAAAGACATAACCCTTCCTTAGCAGGTGGGAAATGACACCAATAACCCACAACAATGAATGCCATAGCATATGGGAATATAAAAATAATTTAAAAAATCCCACTTCACAGGCATTTTGTCAATGTAATTTGGTTACTACATGCAGCCAGTGCGCCGGCTAATTGACGTGGATGGGAGGCGGAAGTGACGTCACGGGCAAAGATTTATTAGAAACGGCATCCAAATCCGGCATGTATGAGGTGTATCTATCATTTGTATTGCTCAAGATGATTTATGTTTGGACAAACGGTACTGCTTGGAATAAAATGAAAGCATGCACTATCACTCCTGTCACTTCATGGTTACTGTAGGTACTGATTCTTATTATATTCTTATAAATGTGAGTTTCTGATGTTTATTACACTTTCACGTAAAATCTACTAAAGGATTTGGATGGAAACTCTACAGTAAGCTTATATATAAGAATAAGACCATAGATGACTCATTAAAAATTGAAATGTCCAAAGAATCTTTACAAAATAGTAGTAGAACGAATATTTACAAAGACCTAAGTGTTATTTCAGTAAATGATCTCCGTAAGTATGATCTCGTATATCTATAGCTTTACATGTATCTTGTCTTTCTACTAGAGTGAGGAACAGAAAATGCTTCGTTCTTGCAATGAGAATCGAACTCATAACAAATGCGTTTACAAACAGACGATCTCTATATTATTGGTAAAGTAAACATTTTAGTTAATAAACATTTTGTATGTAGTAGTGATACTACATCAAATCTATGATCTACGCTATATAGAGTCACATGAATGACTATAGGCGTAGCGTTACGCGTAAACGAGAATAACCTTAATTAATGGATTTATTTAGTATTTATTATATATATATATCCGTGGAAACAAGACGTTGTTATTTGAAATTTAATTTTAAACAAAATATAGAAAAATAAAATTAAAAATATAGTTGACAACGGTGGGTTTAGTGCTGAAAAAAATCTCTTCCAGCCAACCAATGGAAGTGGATATCTATCAAACAGCGGGGAGAGTACAGTGCAATTAACCGAAAAAGCAAATAATATGCAAAATATAAAATAAAAAAACATAATACTGAAAAACATGAACATGATGATATTCATACACACAAATATATTTATACAATTTTTTTTAATGCAGTTGCAATATTTTGATACTCTATCTGAATATAAAGTAATTGTTCTCAAGAGCGAGTAAATTATTTTTACTTGGGATTTAAAAGACATTAGAGAAAGGTTTCTCTGGACAAAGTTAGGGAATTGTTTCCAAAGAGATACGGCCTCAGAGTGCGAAGAAATATATACCTAAAGGCCTACCATAAACTATAAACTGAAGACATGTATATCCTCGTCACCACCAATCGTTCTTGGAAATAATTATCTTAACAGAAAGACATACTAATACGGCAAGTAAAATAAAAGCTTGTCCCATTATAACTTTATTGAAACTTATAATAAATTTAACTTGTAAAAAATACTTCTTTCCAAAAATATATTTTTTAATTATACAAAACCAGCTTTATCTATAGAATAAACAAGGACAGATAGACATTTCAAAATATTTCCCAGGACTTTTCTAGTCCTCGGCAAATCTTTGTAGTAGACTAATGGAGCTGCGATGGCCGTCAACAGCTTCCGCTTCAATTATTCGACACTCGGAGATTTTATCTGGGACACGAATCTTTAGCCTGCACCAAAGGGCTTAATTACACCATAATTAGCATTCTATTATTAAATACTATGAAATGTAAAGAAACTCATTGAAAATTAATGGGACTATTTCATTTTTGAGTAAAATCCTTAGGAAATTTTTATCTATCTATTTATATTATATAAAAGATGTTCCCACTGACTGGGCTAATACCGATGATAGAAACGTGAAATTTGGACAGATGTTAATTTTCACAACGTGGGGTGTCCACTAGGGAAGGGATTTGGAAAAATTTTAACCCTACACCCCTGTAGGGTAGTTGCATAAAAACAGTAACCGAAAAAAATAAGCGCTACTTATGAACTTTGTCAATTTATGATGAATTTTAATATTCTCGCAAGTATTTCCAAATGAAAAAGTTTTCATTTAATAAAAAAGACTGGATTCTTTAAATTACACCCCTTTCATCGAAGTATCCACTCCTGAATAAATTGTAAAAAGCAAGATCTGTTATGTTTTAAATATGAATTTATTTTGCAATATCTTTGCATTTTTTTGCTGCGCGTACAGTGCGAGCATTGTAATTATAATCTCAAATTATTTACGAGAAGTTCTAATAGCATATTTTAACGCTTAAGCAAAAGTATAAAAAAATATACATTTTACTTTTAGAAGTTTTATTTGTATCTTTTATGTTATGTTTATAAATGGAAAAGTGAACCATACTATATATTCTACGTAC
Source organism: Heliconius aoede (assembly GCA_037355905.1). Classification (NCBI taxonomy): domain Eukaryota; kingdom Metazoa; phylum Arthropoda; class Insecta; order Lepidoptera; family Nymphalidae; genus Heliconius; species Heliconius aoede. The sequence continues at coordinate 418,819 of JBAIZZ010000155.1, forward strand.
ATTAACAATATGTCTGGTAATTTGACTTGATAATGTTTCTTTCTTTCACTACTTTTTTCATAAAAAAATTACATCCATTCCATTCAATTTCTGTTGCATATTCTGGTTAACAGACTGTCAATGCGACACTAGTAAGTAAGAGTAGATGTAATTTATATTAAATATAACATTGCTACCAGTGCAATTGAAGCCATTTTACAAAATCTAAATGCTTGATTATATCTCTAATGGTGAGCTTTATATTTTTTAAAATATATATTCCAAAAAATTTTAAATTGCTATAAATCGGAAGCGGTTAACATTTTTTAAATAGAAAAGAACACATATCTTGCATATAGTTCTAAATTATTCGAAAAGAGATTCTACGTAATTGCAATAAATGACATATATCACCCAATAACTACACTAGTTTCCTTCCTATAAACAAGAGCCTCCGACTGACATAATTCTATTACTTTTATAATCTTTTTCACCTAAATCTTCCCTTTATTTATTATATTTCTAAAATAAATATCTACATGCATAAATATATCTTATAAAAATATTTAGCATATAGGAGGCATTTCCTTCGAGTTTTCAGGGCATTCAATTTTTAGTTGATATAAATGATTTATTTCTCCGACTTTGAATCGAACGTACAATGTTGTCACATCTTGAGCCGCGTAAATATTTTAAAGTAAACAATATTACGCCTAAAATAATAGGAAAAGTATATAAAGATTTTAAAGAAAAATATTACCGATATTAAACGAAAGTGGGTATATTTTCTACAGTGGCATTCAAAAGACTGCTTCCCACTCACGCTTAGGATGTCTTCTTTGTAATACCATTAAAGTCATCCACGGAAATGCAATAGATCTGCATCTGTGCCGACAGTGGCTAAATCGGGCTGATCTTCTGCGCTAGGGTTGCATTAACAAATTTAAATTTTATTTTTAACTTTAAATGTGACGGCTAACCAGTTTTATTTCCTCACATTGGTAACAATGCATACCACGTTGTTAGCGGAACTCAACGACGCGCTTCGCCCTGCTAGAATTGGAATCACACCCAGAACCATCACGTTTACAGTCAGATTATCCTATTCCGTCACGATGGCGTAAATCATTATCTTATTTAAAAAAAAACAGGCCGCGAGTGGACTCATGCACGAAAGGTTCCGTTTCTGCTTTTTAGTATTTGTCGCTATGGCGGCGACAGAAATATATCATGTGTGAAAATTTCAAATGTCTAACTATCACGATTCATGAGATACAGCCTGGTGACAAATGGACAGACAAACAGATAGTGGATTCTCAGTAATAGGTTTTTTGGTTTTAGTTTTTAAGGTTCCATACCCTTGGGTATGGATATAAGTTGTTATAGACGATTTTCGCTTTATCCATAGAATTTAATTTACAAAGTACATTAGATACATGTAGTTCTGGTCTCAGAACTTACTATAGTTTCATAACTCAGTACATGTACCATATAATGTATATACACTTGAAAGGGAAATTATTGATAAGTGGATATACTAAGAGTCGTATGTCGTGGTAGTCGCATCGCATCGCAATCTACAATGTATATGAGTTCTTTATTCCACACTGTTGTATATTTCCTAATATAAACCATATTGATATTTTTAGAAAATTTATAAATATTTGAACAGAGTGGAATTCGATTTTAGAAAACGTTCATCACGCTGATCACTAAGCCATTTATTATATTTTTTATAAATTGTCTCTTGAGATGAGTATAAGTTCCCTTTTTGTTTGTAAAAAATTTCCTCCTTTTCCACTTTCTGCCCAAGAGTAGAGTTCGTGTCGCAGGGAGTCCTCTCAGCAGTAGGACTTGGGGACTAAGTGAAGGCTTAACTGTGATAATGCCGATTTCGAGATTCTTCGAAATAATTATATGATAATTGCTCGAAACAGGACAAGATATTTTAGTTGATTATAAGACAATGCCACAGCTAAATCTCTCGCTCTTACGTCTACTGACTTGCAACATTACACGGTATAATTTATCTCAACAGATAAGGAAATTAAAAAAATAGATTATGGTATTGCCCGTCATTTTAATGACCCTATAACAGTCCCAAAATCGACAAAATCGATTAAACGTTTAAAACCAAAAAATTCTAGCTTACGATAAAAAAAATTAAAAACTACATAGCTTATACTTGTAGAAAAATATAAATGGGGACATTTGGAGATCGAAAAATAATAAACATTTCGTTTCAGTTCTCCCACATTATAGTTTTGGCCATATTCGCTTTTAAAATTTCAGTTTCTGCGGAGTGTTGATACTGATAACGTCATTTACTTTGCCAAAATTTATTTGCAAATAAATTGCATTTTCTCATTGCTACGCTTGTGTTACAATTTCGAGGTTTTAAATGAATGTTGCTGTCATAGAGCAGCAATACATCACACAATATTGTAATCGCGACGGGTGTGGGTTCTATGGTGGGTGGAATTATATTTAAATTGTTTTTATTTCTCTGCTATGGTAAACAAAGCGAGGAGAGTTTAAAACTAAGATTTTAACACTAAGTTCCCATTGCCTATCCTGCTCCTTTGAATATCCTGCTGTTATTATTATTTTAGGTTATATTCTCACATATTGAGGCGAACATATGCTTGGTCTTTACTAAAAGTTTGGAAAATTGCATAGGAAGTTATAGTTTTATGTAAAATAAAACATATAAAATAATATAGTAAAAAAAGGTAGTCGTGGCACAAGAGCATAAAGTGTGACTGTGAACGTGACTGGTTGTGGATTTTGTTCCCACTCAAGGAAATGAAATATTCATATTTTCATTTCTTCGCTGTGGTGTCGGGCAAAGCGAGCCGTTGAATTCCGCCACTCAACCCGCAACGCCTTCAGAGTTCGGCTGAAAATGGAGAACGGAGTGTCTTATTACTAGATCCCCTCTACCTATCCTGTTGTGTGTGGGATACGGCATGAAACTGATAATATGGTAAAAGTATAAGTAATAAACGCCAAGTTTTGTTTTCAAAACTTACCAGACAGCCCTGGCGCCGGATTCATTCAGATTCGACTGTATGGAATCGTAGAGAATCCCGCGTAGTCAGTCGGTACGGAATTTCAGATCACAATTCCTAGCTCAATCTAAAAGCTAGGGATATTAACGTAACTATGCTATATACATACATTATTTACATATATATACATCATATATGTACATATAAGTACAAACATTATATATGTACAAACGAAATATAAGAAAAGGTCATCGTGTCACAGTGGAACAGTGTCTGAATGTAAACACTATGTTTTTGGTTTATTTCTCATTCGGGGGAATAAATAATATTATTTTGTCGTTTTTGGAACGCTTTTAATGCAATAAGCTTTAATTTCCTGAAAAAAGCTTATCATATTGATATTTAAAACTTGTGTAACAAAGTTATTTATACTTATTTCATTTTTGCGATTTTCGCATATTTTTTATTACATTATAATACATTTTTCAAAGGAGAATATTCTCTGTCTAATTGTAAGTCCGTCAGCACGTTTGGAGACCTCTATAATCCCTCAAAGGGTCGACGCATTATCTTTAGCAGATATACACTCTCGCTAAGGATGAGGCTGTTTGCGCCCTTTGGTTAAATAACTTATAATCATAATGTAGATCTGGAATTAAATAAATAAGGCCGTCGTGGCGCAGTGGGACACTATCTTCATGTAGGAGCGAAGGCTATGGGATTGATTTCTCCTTTCACAAGAGGAAAATGTTATATATTATATAATGTTGTAAATTATATTTTTTCCTTTCCTTTAGTTATGTTATAGTTGTGCCACTTTGGTGAGACAAAGGGCAGCGTTGAGTTTTGCCTCTCCCAATGTCGCATTCGGTCCAAACTGACGGCAACCCAACACTATCAGGAATATGTTAGTCACGATATCGATAGCCTTCTATCTATCTTCTATCAACCAAAGATAAGTCTAAAGAATTGGAATATCCTAATACTAGGTTCCTGTACTTTGTGTACGGGATAGAGCAGATTTTTCTTCTCTTATTTTAATTTTATCTTCGTCTGACTGTTAAATTCATTTTTATTATCTATCTATTTATAGTATATCTATCTATATCTATCTATTTGTAATTGAAGTATAGTAATTTCAGTATTTTTCCACTTTCAGGTAATTTAAAAGATTGCTGAAATTGACTCGATACCTGGCAGCAGCTTGGCAATACGTTTATAGTATAAATATATATTTCCTTAAACTTATATTTGAGTTCACTTCATCCCAAATACGCCACACCGGCTGGTACCGCAAATAATATCATTTTCATTCCTCTGTCACCGAAAGAGAAATAATATTTATGAAGTAGTGACATTGTTACAAACTAAAGTCCAAACCATTAAACAATGGTTACATCAGTAACAGACTCGTACAGTGGTCTCCTAGCCTAATCATCTTTCCAAACTTTGGCCTTCAAGATCTGACAAGCGCGAAGCACTTGACAGTAACTTGTCAAATTAACCAACGTACTGTCAGCATATTGAACTTTATAAGATGAAAATTACGTAATAAAGCAATATATATAAATTAAGACAAACAAAATAAAAGCCAAACAAGTTTAAAATCGATTGTCACTCGTGACAATTAATTATTTTTTACCCTCGCTTTGGTAACAACATAGACCGTGGCGTTAATTTTAGCTACGCAAAACTCAATGTCTCGAAAATTGGGCGGAAAAACGAAAAAATTAATATCAATTTAAAATTTCAAATTAATAGCAATATCGTTCATAAAATTGGAAAATAGCAAAGGTTATACGCGCCTATCTTGGATAATGTCCAAACGCTCTAGCCAATGAAGCTATAAGTAACGTCCAGCCGTAGTTATCATAACAACTGCGCCTGGGTGCTATTTAAAAAATATATATTTCTCGATCCAAGCATAATTTCGATTAAAAACATATTTATTTTTAGTAAATTTTGAGATTGATGTTATAAGCAGAGTCTGCCGTAGCACAGCAGCATTGCGTGTGACTATAAACACGAGTTCTGAGTTCCATGAATGAAGATTTTCATTTCCTCTCTCTGGTAGTAAAACAAAATGTGGCGGCGGTTTTAAGCACCATCAATCAGGACACAAAGATATAAATTATAACATAAACAGGTATTAATTTATAAAATAAGCGGGGAACAGTGTAAAGCTGAAACAAATGTCAACTTAAAATTCAAATTTGAAAGTATACAACAATATGAAACATATAATAATAAAATGAAAGTATACGAAACGTCCAACCACGGCTACCGTATCGACAGCTGTTACCTTTTACCTTTTACCTTTACCGTTAACTTGGATGTTACTTTGATGGAATAGATTAGATAGAAAACCATTCTGAATTTTCTGCGTTAGTCATTATTTTTTAATAAACTGAATTCTTTTAAAACTCTTAGAAATTGAATATAAATGAAATCATATTGATATTTAAAAAATTAGTACTACTGATGTAGAAGTATGTAGTAGATGTAAAAGTAGCGAATGCATTGTCCCCTCTACCTAACCCGCTGCACATGCAGGATATATATAATGATCATCGATCAAGAACCAAAAATTATATAAAACTTTTTGTGACATCATTATATTAAAGAAAACAAAATAATAATAACAATTTTATAATATTTCCAAATGCAAAAGTTATTTCACATCTGACGGTACTCGAGCTCTAGCTACAAAGCCAGCGATAAGCCACCGCCTCAAACAAGGTTTCCTCCGTAGATATACTATGTGTAATTGTAAAATTTTACTTAATAACTCGTGCGTCTCTTCATAATTGAGTTCTGTAATATTATACCACTCTCCGTGATACTGCGGGGAAGTCCCGCTTTAACAGGAAAATAATATTATCTTAGATACTGCCGTCTATTTTCAAATTATTTTCAAGAGAGAATGTAGTTAGTTGTTATTAAGACCATTTAGGTATGGACGATAATTTAAGATGATAGATAGTTTTTTATAATGAGATATATCTCATGCTTTAAGAATAAAAGCGGAGAAGCCAAGGAGAACGAAAAAACGTACTTTACTCTGATTTTGCGGAAACCTAAAAAAATATGTACTTAATATTTATTTTGACACTTATCCAAGATTTGACACCAGGGCAGACCAAATTATTTCATTTCAATTTAAATGAAAGAGGCGCTCAGAAATTGAAAACGTGCCGGTCATGTTAGTTCTGGTACAATTTTTTTGGTATACGAGTATATACCAAATTGGAAATTGGATTTGCTTTAGCCTACGTACGCCTATATATAATTAGAAATCATTCCGTTCCTTTGACACAAATTTGATTTAACGCTAATTGCAAATTGTATTTCAGGCTTCGTTACAATTTTGAAATGAGATTATTTTTTCCTTTTTTAAATATTGTGTCTTTTGAAAATTTGGTAAGGTAAAACTTTTCGCCGAATTCTGGAGGCATTTGATGTTGCCTACCGAAACAGGGAAATGAAAATAATTTAAATATCAATACAATACCCTAAGGGGCGTCGAACCCATGAGTAACCTTCATGTTTACAGTTAGACTCTGATGCTATCATCAATAATAAAAATTAAGTCAAAAGTAAATAAAAAAGTTTAGTTCATTAGCCATATATTAGCTAAAGTTGTGAAAGCTCTCTTTAAACTTCCAGGGAAAGTTTTTGACATGTAGCAAGTCAGTGTTTGAAATCATCCATCATAACGCTATCTTAAATAAGAAATGAAGTCCCGCTTAAAAATATTTTTTGAAACGTCACACTTAAGTTATGTTACTTATAATATAAGGCCCGTATTTATAAGCCGCTCTCAAGTCTGAGATCGATCCTGAGATGCCGTTTTCATCTGAGATATCGATGATCTCTAAGATAAGTAATTTATGAAGTCTTCAACTCGAAGATTATTTACTCATATTTTATATAAGCCAAGACTTGTATAACCTAATTGACGATAGTATCACTTTTATATATACGCTATATTACATTTCACTAGCTCATCTGTGCTTTAATAAAAATAGCTAAAAATTATATATGACAACATGGCCTTTTCTACATACCCGAGGTACCTATCCTTTGACCGATTGCAGTGCAGTGGGTTGCGACAAAATTATTTTTCTTCGTGCAATGGACTGTCCAACACAAAAAGATTTTCTTTTCGTTAGAACCTGTATATTCTGAGATAAATGCATTCACTTAAACATCCTCAACACCAACCTCTTCAACTTTTAATTAATAGTATAGTAAATAAGTATAGAAGTTATTTCTAAGTTGAATATTTTTCTCAGCTTGACGCTGCATTTAGCACATAGGAGGGTTGGCGGGGGGAATCTGGGAATCTAGTATTAAGACACTCCGTTCCCATTTAACCTTATAAAGACTACCGTTGCCCACTCTCTGCCAATTTCTTTAGGTATTGCGTGTTGAGTGGGGTAACGCAACGCCGATCTTTGCCTCGTTACCAGAGCAGGGAAATAAAAACATTCAATATTTAATTTCCTCGAGTGGGAATCGAACTCAGAAACTATCACGTCATACAATAATTAAAGACAAGGTAAATTGTCGTACGGGTCACCTGATGGTAAGTGATTACCGCCGCCCACGACCCCGTGTAGCACCAGAAGAGCTATAGATGCGCTATTTGAAGGTACCCAGGTCGTATTGAATTGGAAACACTGCCGCAGTTAGGCTATTCCACAGTTTCCTGACGCGTGGAATGAAGAATCCTACGAAACCGTACAGTAGTGGAGTTCCACGTATCCAGGTGGTGTGGATGGTAATTGAACTTGTGACGTACTGTGCAGATAGAAAATTCGATGGCAGGTAACAGATCAAACAGTTCTTCAGAACACTCCCCAAACCTTTCACAGATTATTGGGAACAGGGTTCCAGGTTCCTTCTATCTACCCTGCTCTGTGCTGGATATAAAAAAAATTCTAATGCATTATTTAGGAATCCAAAGCTCTTGTTTCACATATTAATAAATACTTCTCATCCACCAATTTGATACGTTACATACGTATATTATTGTTACTATACCTTTCGGTAAATTCTACCCCTGTCGAACTGTATAAACGTGAAAATCGTTTTATTTTATTAGGGTCTATCATCTTATATAACTTTGATGTAGAAATATTATTAAAGAATACCTATATACCTATGACATACATTGATTTAACTTACGTTTGTCTAGTTTGAATACAAAATAATATAAAACAACATTCTTATTTATTTAATGTAATGTAATGGCCATTTAAATGTAAACCTACCTAAGTCCTGCATATTTCACAAAGAATATAAATTTCAAGTTCAGCGATAAATTAAATGATAACAATTCTTAAAATAACATTAATTTATTCCTCGTGAAATATTGAATACATTTTGTAAACTCTTCGGTGCACTTAGTCCTTTTACTTTTTCCGCGGTCGGTCGTTAAATGCTCTATTTGTCCGCGTCAGCAAAAAAGTTAAACACATCCTACGTTTAAGAGAAAGATTTAAAGATCTAAGAGGAATCTCAAATAAATATAAGTACTAAACGCATTACGAAGTACAGATATTTTTATTCTTAAAGAATTACAACTGGGGAAAGGCAATTACAAATTTTATACTCTATATAAGATACCTACTACTTTTTTATATATTTCTATTGTATTAAATCGGTACATGTCGTTTTTAAAGAAATGAAGTGAAAAGCGAACCTTCATTCGTCTTTTTAGGGTTCCGTACCTCAAAAGGAAGAATGGAGCCCATGCAAGATCAAGTTTCTTTAGTTGACACAATCAAATGATGCGAGCATTTATGCATCGATTCTGTTGCATTTTGTATGGAATTCGCCACGATATCTCCAAACGTTGCAGAGATAAAAAAAATTGACAGAAAGACAGACATACAGAAAGTCGGACAACAGAGTGATCATACAAGCGTTCCTTTTTTTTTCTCAAAAAGTACAATATCTTAAAAAAAAAAAGTTGATAAACATCACCTATTAAAACTAAAGTGATTCATACACAAAGAATCGCTTACAAATCGATTTTCGAGCTACATAACTCAACTTGATGGCTAAATCGAGCGATTGAATAGCAGCCATTCCTCGTCGGGATCAAAGCATCGATCAGTGATATGATCACGGGCTGAGACCTAACGCCGCACGAAATCACTGCCTAGGGGACCTATATCGGGGCCATTATGAACGCTCGGCGCCACGAAGAACATCCCTATTTACATAGCACTAAACACCGTATATAGTGATGCGCTAACTGTGTTTGCAATTACCGGTTAAGTGAATATAGTTCGAAGTTTGTTTTAGTAGAGCTTAGTATTTTGGATCATTGGAATACTCGCATACGAAATGGTAAATTTGACTCGGAGGATTAATGTTTATGTAATTTCAATGAGACGTATAAGATTATTTTAGTTTTTTTAACTTTGTTTTAAGGTTATTTGGGTGACTATTTTTAATATTAATTAGGTTATTTGATAAAAAATTACATTTCAACAAATATATTTCTATGAATAAAATCCAGCATGTTAAAGTTTAGTACGTGTCCGCCTAATTTACGGGATGTTCCGTGTTGAGTGGCGGGGCTAAACGCCGCGTTTCGTCTTGTTACCTGAGCGAGCAAATGAAATGTGCCATTGCGCTACAACTTCTTGTAATGACAATAAATAATTTATTACATATATGGTAAAAAAACTTTCCTTACTAAATATAAAAAAATTCGAAAGCCATATCTATATAGTTTATAGCTTTAAACGATAGATTCACCTAATCCCAAATTCAATCCGTCAAGCATTCCGTACGCAAATATTTCAGCTATGCCAACGTGCTTCACATTCCTCTTGTATACAAAAGTAACAGGAATCAGAAATTAGTTAACTGTTACTATTGTTATACCTGCTGCTTAACGTTTACATGTATTTTTCCTTATATATTAACTAGTGGACCCCGCGCGGGGAGACACCTAAATTCCAAAAGGGCACCAAGAACCCTACCCAGTAGGCGTAGCTCGGACTGAGCGCAGTAGTCTCGAGACTCTCCGTCGAGTCTCAAAGGAGGTACCTTGTTGGTGCCTTCCACGGTAGCCAAGCCAAGGTTAGAGCTCGTCTAGATCGGCCTCCCAAAAAGCCCGGTGACTCTGTAGAGGCCATAGGAACAACAGCATACTGATCAATCGAAAAAGGAAAAGGAAAAAGGTGGTAGATAACGATTATTTTGAAATGATACACAGATATTTCAATTTTCTTTACAGGTATGGAGTATAGATATATTTAGTAAAAATTGGTTGATTATTTTAGTATGGTTATCTTTACACTTAATTAATCGTTATTATAATCTTTTTAAAACTATGGGCATTCTTCTCTAATTGCCTAAGTAGAATATCTTTGCACCCTGAAAGTAATGTATAATATTCCCACAATTAATGCGACGTTACTCCATTCTCCATTTGCCCCCAGAAGTCCAGTCATTGCATCTTCAATGGCGGAAGACTACTTGTTGAGCGGCAGTCGTCATTTGCCTTATCAGAACAGGAAAATAAAGACAATTCAATCCTACGAGTTTAAGGTGAGACGCAATGGTGTGCAAATGATTAAGAAAAAAGCTGATTAAAAGTTTATACTTATTTTGTGTTAATGTTGTAATAATTATTCATTAATATCATACTTTTAACAATTTACTACCATGTGTAAGTAAAACTAAATAAGTTTTGTAATATATAAATTTTAAAAAATCCACTAAATATAAGTGCTTAATTTTATATTATTATTTATCTAATAATATATAAATATTTTTAATTTTTTGTTATATTATTATAGTTTTATTTACCAATGCAGTTTCTAAACGTAAAGCGACAACTTCACTTCACTCGTTCGTTGATGTCGAAACTTGAATCAACTTGAAATGATAAACAAAGCTGCGGCCTAGTGGGCGTTGCCACACATTGTTTTTTCTGATAATTTGCTGATTATTACTGTGATATACTGATAAGATTTTTATATCTTATTTTGACCGTGTACTAGATTCCTATATTTAATAAAACTTGTATGTATCATCCGTTAAAAATAAGTTTTGTTGTCATAAACTTCAGTTCAGTTAAATTTCTTTAAATTTCTCAAGCAAAGACAAATACTTTAAGTAAGTTTACTCTTATATAATATAAACAGTGCAACTTTATATTTAGTTTAATTCAGAAAAATTTGAAAAATTAAAAAAAACTAGCTCAAAGAGTACAAATATGTGATTCATAATAAGCGTCTTATTAGACCGTAACTAGTGTGTGAAAATGTTGAGTAAAATACTTTTAACGTTTATAATAAGTGCCAGCGTAAAATCTCAGTCGAACAAAGATCTATATAATGGACAATTTAGCGGGGAATATCATACGAAAACGCATGACAGCTCACGTGAGTCCAGGCTACCCAATCCTGGGGACACTGATTATAGGACGTACATTTATAACAACAGGAGATATGGTGCCGATCCATCGAGATATAATCCATATAACCCAAATATAAACCAACCTGGTGGATTCCCTTATAATCCTATAATAACCAATCCACTTGATGAACAATTTAAATACAATACAGTAAGTATTTTGAAAATTGATACTAGCAAAATAAAATTTAAGGTATCATAAATTTTATATAAAGAATGGGATAAACATGCTTATGCTAAATGATATGTATTTTACTATTTTTACTGGCATTTTAAATCTGTTCAAGGTGATTAAATAAATTGTTATATATATTTTTTCTTATTAGAATAGAGATCCAAATAATCCTGACTCATTGTTTCCTGGAGTTTTGGGAGGCTGGAGGGAAGATCTACAAGGACGAGAAAGACGAGATTCTCGGCAATTAAAAAGAGATATTTTTGTTAATACTAACTATGGACAAGTTCAAGGATTTAAGGTAAATAAATTTAAATAAGCTTGTTTTAGTAAGTAATATAACTGCCATAATAGCCTGCACTGAATTAATAATTTGGTGAAATCTTCCCGGCTATATAGCTAAACATTAGACAAAAATATTAAAAACTAATGTCATATAAGTAAAAATTATTTGTTGGATGCCTTTTGGAAAGTGCAGAAAAAAAATCTTAATATAATTATTTTAAGAGATATAAAAATATTATCTATAACTGTGAAATAAATTAATACTTTCTTTCGCTGTGCTATTTATCTCAAAATATATATATTCTTTATTGCACTTTCAAAAAACACACTAGTAAAACAAAATTGAAAGATTTGTTAACAATGGTGGGCTTATTTCTAACAGAAATCTCTTCTAACCAACCAATGGAAGTGGATATATGAACAATTGAATAAAACTAACTAAATACCAATAGTAGAACTAAATATTAATTTTTGATAATAAAACTACTACTTAGTGCTTTACCAATATAGAATTCTGTATTTTTCTTCTAATCTTACTATGCTTTGCGATACAGAAATAAAAACAACAATATTAGAGTATTATTGAAAAAAAAATTAACATCTATTTTAACATAACCCTACTTAGCATTTGGCCCTATTAATTATTATTTTATCTTATAATTCTATTAATAATTCTCAATGCAAATTTCAGTGACATTCAGCCAGGCTTTTTTTAATATATACCATGAAAGGTACTGCATTATGTAAAATTATTGAAAATAACACTAAATTGACATTATTTTATAGGTATATTTATATGATAACCCAGACCCAAGTTCAGGGTACCGACCATGGTTGACCCCAGTTGAAAGGATACAGGGAGAGGTTTCTGTATTCCTTGGAATACCTTATGCAAGACCACCTGTGTTGGAAGGTAGATTTAAGGTAAATATATATAGTAATTTTTTTTTATTTATAATTCCAGATTCATTATGGAATTATTTTTAAATCTTATGGGTTCGATCCTCACTCAAGGTAAGATTGTTTTTTTTTTATTTATATTTTAATTTTTTCGCTCTGGTGCTGCAGCAAAACGCGCGGCGTTGAGTTCCGCCACTCAACACGCAATGTCTCCAGAATTCAGAAAAAGAGTGTCCTAACACTAGGTTCCCTCTGCATACCCTGCTGTATATGGGATACAGGGTAAAACTGAGCTGTGCTCCATGTGCTCATTCTAATCTTAGTTTTAAATGGTACTTAGTTACAAATGGTAAATAATAGTAAATATAAATAACAGAATTGTTTCTAGGTTTATGGTAATCTGTTTGAAATGGCAGTCTCAAAATCAATTTGAAACCATTGTGGTGCAGTGGAAATGCAATGTTTGTTGGTCTCAGTACCATTAGGGGGAATGAATTAATCATTTCTAAGTCTAGTTTAAGAAGCAGTTAAAAACAATATAGGATTAACACAGATATTTTTGGAGAGTTTTAACAAAAGTTGCAGATAAAAAAATAATTAAACAGACAAAGTGAGACATTGTGAACCTAGTCAAGTACTTCATTCTCTGCTTTTATAGCTTTTGGCAGATTTTAATGCCTTGCTTTGTCTCTGTCAAAGAAATAAATGCAGTTAATTTCCCTGAGTATGGGAATAGAACCCACAACCTTGCACTTGCAATAAAATTTCCATTAAAAATATAACTTAAATCTATATATATTTCATTCCCAGCCTCCCAGACAACATCCAGGCTGGCAGTTGATGCAAGCAGTGGACTGGGGCCCGGCTTGCCCACAACCAGTGAGGTTCACTGGAGCCACTAAGGGTATAAGGGATATGGATGAAGATTGCTTATATTTGAATATATTTTCACCTAATGTGAGTAGAAGTGTTTTATTATATAAGCTGTCTTTGCCTGTGGCTTTGCTTGCATTTGCTTGCATTGTCTTTAAGTAAGTTGAAACTTGTGATAACAATGATCATTAAAGTTTTATTTTAAGAAACTTAACTTATTTTATGTTACGTTACATTCCTAGCTTGAGTTAAGTGACATTAAAGTTTTGTTGTCAAATATTATGCTCGAATAGTTTTTTAACACAGAATTATCTCTGGATGTCCTCTACCTATATACCTGCTTGAGTTACATGCTGTATCATATATATTCATGCTGTATATATATTATACAGCGTAACTCAAGCAAACATACAATTTTTTAAACATTAACTGCTATGTGTGGCCAAATATACTGGTACTTGGAAATATAAACTTAACACAATAGTCATTATTTCATGAAATTTATACAATTAATAGATTTAATTAATTTAAAAATTATGGCCGGCTATGGCAAAGGGGCACTAATGTAGTCGCCACTGGTTGTGGGTTCCATCCCCTATCGAGAAAATGAAATATGTATTAAAAAATAATTTTCATATTTGGTGGTAAAGCGCGGCGTTGAGATCCGCCACTCAACACACAATACCTCCAGAATTCGGTTCCAGCGTGACCGTAAAAAAAATATATATATTAGCTACAATTAACATGGAATTGATTAATATATACTAAGGTTGCAACCAAAGCAAATTGTCTAAATTGAAGTAATTAACTCTGATACATGACATGATTCATTCTGTGACATATGCACCAACATACTATGTACAAAATTAAATACGATGTATACTTATCTGGCCCAGAGTAATGTCCAGCTTACAATCATATATTTTGTTATTTTCTATATCTACAATTTATTTAAAATACCTAATTATGAAAAATAATAATTATCTAAACTAAACTAAAAAAAACACATTTGTGTGAAAAATTGTATTGATTTTTTTTTTCGTCTTTCTATATTTTTAGTATTTTTTTTCACAAAAGCGTATTTATATTTAATTAATTATTTTTTTGTATAAATTCGTGTTTTTTTTCTTTTTCTTAACCATTTTGTATTAAAATATTCCCGTTGACATGCAATCCGACATTCGGTACGGAACCCTCGGTATACTAGTCTGACTCGAACTTCACCGGTCTAAACTCGGAAGTCGGTCAGATCACGTTCAGTTTCCGTTTCAAACATGCACATACCATACGTTATATGCATGTTTGAAACGTTAAATACATATAATACCTACGACCGAAACTTTTCATTATTTTACTTATGAC
Source organism: Heliconius aoede (assembly GCA_037355905.1). NCBI lineage: Eukaryota > Metazoa > Arthropoda > Insecta > Lepidoptera > Nymphalidae > Heliconius > Heliconius aoede. Next base: position 433,846 of record JBAIZZ010000155.1, read on the forward strand.
TAATTTTTACTTTAGTGTTTTTATATTAATTATATGTACAAGTACAAGTTGCGCTATACATATATGTATATTTCAAACCAATTTGCAAGCCGCGTCGGTGTTTCACCAAATTAGAACAATTAACTGTCACCCGGCTTCACTAATGATGGGTGGCGACGTGACACACTCATGTATCTATTATGTTACAACTTAATTGTGTTCTATGCAATTATATATTCATTTGAAAATTAGTATAATTAATTAATATATATATATATTTATAGTAGATATTTTTATTTATTATGAAAAAATGTTCAGTATGTGAGATGTAGATACATGCATGCCTAGAGTTACTTTCGGCCACAATAAGAGTTAATTATTGTAATTGGCATTTGAAAGAGAGCCGACATCCGTTCAGCAATGTTATATTAAACTTAAATAGGTATATTAACGTTGGATGGTTTCCAAGAGGCTTCAAATCTTGCCATGTAATTTTTTTTAAACATTTTATAAGTATTTTTCTATACAAAATTTGGAATAATACTAAAAATGTTAAAAAACCTGTAACATTGCTTATATTATAATTCTTTGCTATATAAGTATGATTTTTTGCTTAAACTTCTATGAAAGTTTTATAATTGCTTATAAATGAAGTGCACACCATTTCCTTCTAAAACTTATTTTAAATTATTTATATAAAAGATCGAAAACAATACATTCAAATTTTGTGATAAAATTTATCTTTACTAATAATTATAGAAATTTAAGAGTTTGTTTGTTGGTTGAATGCATTATCTCAGAAACAATTGGCTCTTGATTATTATTATATTGCGCCGAACTCAGCCCTTTCCATCTGATGCGGACAAAGCTACAGGCTTAAGGTAGTTTTAAATAAAATTCGCCAATATAGAAAGTAATTAAGCAGATACAAAGGAAATATATTTATTTATGAAATATTATTCAGTCTATTGTTCTCCATAGGACCATTGTTGGTGTCAACAATTGTACTCACGTTTAACATATTGTTACATCTATATAGCAACAATAGATCCTAGAGGAATAAATTGAATACAAAAAATCTATACTTATGATAGAATTGTAACGGTTCGGTGTCTACATGAAAGAAATATATAATTTTTTTTATATTTTTCTCTGTTTGAAACGTTTAAACCAATTTAATTGGAGTTTTCAATATTGCATTTTATCAAGTTTCCCTTAACATTTAGTAATTTGTTGTATTTCAATCGGGGAAAATACCGGGACGTTTACATTTCTATTTTATCTTGTCGTCTTTTAACAATTGTTCAATGACCACCATTACCACTTGTCGTTCATTAAAAATTGACATACGAGAAAACGGTTTTTTTTCTGAACCAAATGCCACAAAATATATAATATATAATATTATCACTTATGAAATTACAATTCCTAATAAACTACAAAGGTGGTTCATTTTATATTGCAGACGGAAGCTGGTGCAACAGCTCAGAAATACCCAGTAATGGTCTACATTCATGGTGGACAATTTGCTTCAGGTGCTTCGAACCTATTTGCAGCTCATATGCTGGCGGGTTTCTACGAAGTGGTCGTCGTATCTTTTAATTATAGATTGGGAGCTTTGGGTGAGTTTTTTATTAGTTTGGTATATAAATTTTTATTATTATTTTATAATGTTGCATACATCATATGTTTAACTTTAATATGTTCTACTATTTGTCATTTTCCACATGAACGCCTTAGTATTTTATAAAATGTTATAAAATGTTGTCAATGAAAACAAACTTAAGTGAAGTTTGTTTTCATTTAATTTTCATTTTAATTGTGGAATTTAACATTAAGTAGAAAAATCTACAATATTATTATTGAAATTTACAACATTTACATTTTTCATGAATTTATTGTTTTTCCAGAATTAGCTTCTTTTTTTCAAATAATTGTTAATAATAATAAACCCTAACACCTTAAGCACTTGTCCATATTTGAACAATTTTTTTTCTTCCAGGTTTCCTATCAACAGCTGACGAGAACTCCCCCGGCAACTATGGTATACTCGACCAAGTGATGGCTCTCAGATGGATCAGAGATAACATAGGATCTTTTAATGGGGATTCAGACTCCATTACTTTGTTTGGTCCAGGCGCGGGCGCGGCGTCCAGTGGACTGCTCGCTGTGGCACCACAGACTAGGAATATTGTATCGAGGATTATTGCGCAGGTGGGTGCTCTGGTGTTTTTTGTATTGATAGTTTGTACTCTATGGAAACACAATTTTATAGTTCAAGGAGTTGACAGACTAGGAATTTTGTGGCGAGGATTTTTGCGTAGATGTATGTTGAAAATATTATTAAATATATATCTATATATATTATTAAATATTTCTTTTTCCTGACTGGGAATCACGGTCACGACGGTCTGAAACTAATAGTATATCATTATTAATTAAAACATTTGTTTATTTCTTTTCAGAGTGGTTCCCCCTTAGCGGACTGGGCTCTCATCCAAGATAAATACAGAGTGCAGAATACTTCGCTAGTATTCGGAAGACTTCTCGGCTGTCCCATAGATACGTCGTGGAAGTTAGTTAACTGTCTTAGACAGGGAAGGAGTTTTTATGAATTAGGCAATGCTGAGTTTCAGGTAATAAATTTAGTTATTTCAACTCGTTTTTCTCATAAAAAATTATTTATACGTACAAAATACACATGATTTTTTGAGATTGTCTTGTCCACACCACGTCCATCTCCTTGGTATCATCCCATTGGCGATACCAAGAGGGTGGTTACATGCTACAAAAGATATTGTGATTAACAAATGGTCCCTTATACTTCTCAAATATAAAAATAAAGATTAAAATGTTATTAACTTCATATTTCAGCCTCAAGTAGGCTTCATCCCGTGGGGGCCAGTGCTAGAGAACAACTTCACGTTTCCCGGTGACGAGTGGTATGACGGCTGGAGGGAGAGGGACTGGCATTTCCTCTCAGTACCGCCTGAGGAGCTCATAGTAAGAGGACAGATGAACCCCTCCCTGAGGTACATGACGGGTGTTACTACGCAGGAGGCTGCGTATGTGCTATGTAAGTATAATTGGAACAAATATCTCGATGTATTATTATAGCACGAAAAACGCGGCGTTGAGTACCGTCACTCAAAAAGGTATTTTTTTCACCAAACAGACACAAACGACTCACTAGCACCAAACTACGAGATCGACGAGCGTTGGTTCAACCAGAAAGTGGAAGAATTCGTATTCAGATACAATTATACGTTGAACCCTCGAGGTGTCTACGAAGCCATTCGTTATATGTACACATATCATCCTGAACCGCATAATGTTAGCGCTATTAGAGACCAGTACGTGCACGTGAGTATTTTTTTTTAGTTTCAGGCTGTATTTCGCATATGGTGGGGCAGGCAGAAAAAATCCAGTCTAAAGACACTCCATTCCCCGCTTTCTATATCTATATCGGCTATCTATAGCCTCAAAGCCATCCTTGATAAGTGAAATATGCAGCACAAACTCGAACCCCTAGTTCTTGAGATTAGCGCGTGTTCAACCATACAAACTCTTTAGCTTTATTATATTAGTATAGACATTTTTTAAATAAATTTGTATTATATTTATAATTTCAATATGAATATTTCAGTTCCTCTCAGATTTTCTTTACCGAGCGCCCACAGATAAAATGGTGAAACTACTACTAGAACGAAATGTGCCAGTTTACATGTATGTACTAAATACAACAGTTGAAGCCTTCAATTTACCTGAATGGCGGCAATATACACACGATACAGAACATTTTTTCTTAAGTGGAGCCCCCTTTATGGATCAGGAGTTCTTTCCGCGAAGGTACAGGGTTCAAAGACAAGCGTGGACACCGAATGATAGGAATATGAGTCATTTCTTTATGAAGGCGTACTCGGATTTTGCTAGATTTGGGTTAGTATAGATATATTTTTTTAAATATGACATTGAATTGTATTAAGAAAAAGGTGTTTATAGTGTTAAAGATGTTTATACACTTCCGTTCCTTCTTCCTTCCTTCGCTCATCGCTGAATTCTCTGGGCGTTGTGTGTTGTAAAAAACTATATACTGTATACATAAAAAAACATTTAATTTTCATTATTTATAGGAATCCTACTAGATCTCGTATATTAGGACTTCACTTCGAAATGGCTCAAGCTGGTCAGTTGCGGTATTTGAACTTGAATACTACATTCAATTCAACTATACAATTGAATTATAGACAAACGGAACTAGCGTTTTGGACTGTATATTTACCCACGGTTATTGGAAGATTCGTGCCTACATATCCTCCGATTACTGAGGTAATATTCAAATTCGTTTCTTTTTTCAACTTTAGCTATGCCGCACCTAGCAAGGTAGGGAAAGAGAACCTGGAAACTCAGTGTTCAGACACTCCGTTAGCCACTTCCCGCTGGTCGAGGCGTTGCATATTTAGTGGCAGAATTTAATGTCGGGCTTTCCCTTGTTACCAGAGTGATGAAAAATATTAATATTTTATTTCATCGAGTGGTAATAGAACCCAGAACCATTGTGTCGACAGTCAAGCAAACTCCTGCACGTCGACGTTTGATTTGTACTTTTGTTTTTGAGAGAATGAGTCATCACTTTAGTATCCTTTTATTGAGTTTACACTCAAATAAAAATATAAATATAGTAAATAATCATAAAAATCCAAATATTTCAGTATTGGTGGGAACCTAAACAACCTCTACAAATCGCCTTCTGGACGGTGTCCAGCGCTTGTCTCGTACTTATAGTGTTATTAGTTGTATGCTGTATGTTATGGAGGAACGCTAAGAGGTATCTTTTTTTTCTTTCTTTCTACAAACATTTTAAATTAAAATTTTAAAAAAGAAACATTTATCTAATAATTAAATTTATGATTGTTTATATTAAACACAACTTGCTTTGTAGTTACTGTAACAAAAACTAAACTAACACATTCATCAAATAATATATTTTTGTCTGTTTTTTTTTTTAATATATTTGTTTTTTTTTTTTTTTTTGATGCACGCCATTTACTATTTGAAAAATATATATATCTAAAATATATAGACTGGCTTTGAAACAAAATAGGTAATAAATTATAAAAATTTAGCTTCCCCAATATCCATCATCCATCATCCATTCATCATACTGACATTAAAACTCACAATCTTAACAAATTAATTTTATCTTTAAATTATAAGTATCGTAATAATCATCAAAAAATCGTTCGTGTAATCGAACTCCCAACTATCGCCACACTAACATATACTCCCTTACTAACAAACTAACTTTCTAACAGGTCAGCACCACCGAAATGGAAATTAGTACCCACTAAGTAGGTGATATTGCTATTTTACATATTTTACTCTTATAAATGCTTATATATTCTGTATTATATAAATGTATTTGAATTACTTTTAATATTGTATTAAAAATATACAAATTTATGTTTCTTTTTTTATCATTTCCATTAATTTGTGCAAGTTATTAAATCATTATATCCATGAAGTGGAAAGTGGATGAAAAAAGAGAGTGGTAAGAGAGGTTGGGGGAGACCTCGGTTGATCTTCGAAAATACAGTATCGAAGATACTCGGGGAAGGTCACGTAAAAAGCATGAGGACCCCCCCGGAGGATTACAGTGGACGAGGTGAAAGAGGTATGTAGAGGTCGTAGCGTTTGACGCTCCGTTCTCTCTGACTACACCGCTTGGGACAAAGCGTGAAGTTAAGTTATGATATCCATCGTACCGCAGCTGGGGCGCTTCATTATGAGTTGTTCCCACTGTCTTGCTTTAGTAATAAAATAAGGCAAAATGAGGAAAGGAGTGACTTTACACGCCTCAATGCAAAGGCAATGTATGCAAGTCGACTTATTACCCCTTCACGTCTAGGAAGGATTTAACAAATATAACTATTCACAGGGAAGCAGATAGATACTATAACGGTGACATATTCATGGTGCCGGAGCTGGAGGACACTGGCATTGATAACAATTCAAGGTCACGAGATAACATATACGAGTATCGTGACGTGCCCGTCAAAAGAGCACCTTCACAGACTTTGACTAGAACGGTATGTGTGGAATAATGTTATTGTCATATTATACAATAAACATGACAGTTGTGTGTTCGATACCCGATCGAGGAATATATTTTCATTTTCTGCTCTGGAAAATTAAGGTGCAGCGTTTAGTTCTACCACTCCACACACTCAGGTAGAAAATGTTAAAGGAGTCTTATTTTTATGTTATCTTTGTGTATTTTATATAATATGGGGATGAAGCTTGAAGCTCATATAAAAATTTCCTATACTATCGTACAACAAACCGTTTACAGCTGAGATTGAGTATTTTAACTTTTAATACTAGTGTTATGTTCTATTATTTTATCAATTAAGTATAATTTTAATATAGAAATATAATATAAATTTACAGGTAAGCCAACCCCAAACCCTTCAATCGCAAGCACCATCAGAAGCTTCCTCCGAGTCGGCCATATCCCTCAAAGGGGTCTCTCACACGCCCGACCCGCGCGGTCCCTCCCCCATGCCCCGCGCCCGCTCTCGCACGCTCATAGTGCAGGGGGTGCCTCAGACCACAGTATGAAAACTTATTTACATTCAAATCAAATGTTCCCACATATTCCTCGCCTGCAAAACTACTATGTTCGAGGGATTTTCTCATACAATATGGAAATTATTTACTTAATTCTTTTACTACTTGCATCTATAATAAGATTTTAAATTATCGCGATTATAACAAATTAAAATTAAATGAAACTCTTAACCGGATTAATCGCGTATATTAAATATTAAAATTTAACATTTTTGGAAACATGACGTTTCGAATTCTTTGCAGTAGTCCGTGGTCACAGTACACTATGGTGGTGGCATTATGGTGGTAACTTATAATTAAAAATTGTTTTACATATTTGAGCTTTAAACTAACGTCTATTCTTTTAAATAAATTTCCCGATTTAGGTATTTTATTGTCAATTTAAATTATAAATTACAGATTATAAAAAAAGGGTTTATTATATGTAAATATAACAGAAGAAGTTTTAAAGATTTTGTATACATTCCTTTTAAGCTTTTTTAAAGAACAATCATATTGTGTTCATATTAACATTAAGATTTTTAAAGCTTACGTAGGCAGCTATTTAATAGGATATTTTGTAAAAAAAACTACTGAGATCTCTTTTTAATAATAGAATATTTTAAATATTTAATGGTATTTTTTAACTTGTCGACACGTCTATGCAATTATACCTGCACGCACATACTTTTTATATTTTTTTCTAATTTAATCCTGCGATCGGAAAATAACAAAAGTTATTGGTTTCCCTTTGAATACGTAAGTATAATTTATTAATATCCAATTTGATTTTCAGAACGTTCATCACAAAATTTTAATTTCTGAAAAATTTTTCTGAACATTTGCACAAAACTCACCACACATACATCTTTGTGTTAGAAACATAAATATTATGAGTAATACTTAATATAATAATGTTTGCATATTTAAATTTATATTAGAAACTAAATAGCTATCAGAGGCCAGTTGGCACAGGGGCATAAGCAAGCGACTGTAAGTAAACGCGACAGGTTGTGGGTTCGATTCCCACTCGAGAAAATGCAAGGCATCCAGAAAGTCCGGAAAGTGAGGAAAGGAAATGTTTTATGGTTCTTAACACCAACACCTTAACGCTTTTGGATGATTTGCAGATATTAATCACTGCTATAACTCAAGATAGTTTTTTTTTACAATATATAATAATATTACCACCGCATTTTTTAACCTTAAGATTGCTCCTTCGTAAAAATGGCCATGTTTATTATGACTGAAGATTTATAAGTTTTAATAATTTTTATATATGGCAATACTTCGATTAAATCGATAAATTAATGAAGGTAGAGTGAATTTTATATAGGTACATATTTTTTTAAATTTTATTATAAGTTACCTTTGCGGTTGTTTTTATTTTTTTATGCATATGTATATTTACAATAATAATAATACTAGACTTTTTTTGGATTTACACGAAAATTTGAAGTGAAATTGTATTTTGTATATATATATATATTTTAAAAATTCTATGTATTTTATACGTATAAATTTAAGTTAGGTTAAATGTTTGTGATCGTACAACCGTCCATTTTGAAATGCCTTTTGGTTCTTCAGTGAGTGGAACTGTAGACTATTTACTGTATGAACTTTTACAGCTTGTATTGTGAATTGTGTAAAATGAAATTAAAATAATTATTTTTAATTATATATTTTTTATTTGTCATCCTACTTTAATAAACCTATAAGGTTAATCTATAATGCTGTTAGTCTATTAGGCCTTTAGACCACCCCAAGGATCCCAAAACCGAATGACATTAAAGATTTTAAAATACAAACCTACGAATGTAATTTTAACTTACCTTCTTACTTTATCAATTATACTTATATAGATAATAACACTAATAAGAAGTATATTGTAGCCACATCCAAGAAAAGATACAAAAAGCATGTATAAAAGGTGGCCTAATTGCTTAATAGCAATCTCTGTTATTAAGCAATAAGAGGAAGAAATAGCAAATAAAAATAGACTATATTTTTTCAGTTTCACGCCGTATCGCGCATGTACAAGGTAGGCAGACGGAGCTCGGGAACCTAATGTTAAAACACTTCGTTCTTATTAAGACCCTTCTGTTTCCTACTCTTCGCCGAATTCTGGAGACATTGAATGCATGTTGAAGGGCAGAATTAGACGCCGAACTTTTTCGCGCTACCAGCGGGTAAGTGAAATTATTTCATTTTCTCGATTGGGAATAGAACCCACAACTGTCATTTTTGCAGTGACACGCCTCTGCGCAACCGGTGCAGCCGACGACTGGCCTCATTAATTGGATAAATGACGTAATTGGGTTCTCTTCCTACATTTATAGAAATACGAAAAAAATATATTATATATTTTTTAAAAGTCAATGTCTACATTCACAAATCTTGGGTGTATCTCGGGAAGTGTATGGCGAACAATCTTTACGACACACTCTGTCAGCTTCCACTGAGCCACAGGGTAGTAATGTTCCTGGGTGTTCCATTAAGTCCACCACGTAGTTTGCTCTTAGAAGCCCCGCTGGATAGCTTTCTTCTTGTAGTTCTTCCATCTATAATGTATGAATTCAATTGTAATATTAAACCAGATAATAAGCTATTAATATACTTGGTTCATACTTTGCCCCTATCGTTACGAAGTTGAAGATTAATTAAGAGAATTTGGCACTTTTTTTTTGAGATACAAATTCGTTAACCAGATTTGAACTTAAGATTTCTAATGACTTTATTTTGTAAAATGAGAGTCATCATTATCATCATAGTAACAAAAGGTGAAAAGATTCTGAAACTGTTCTTTAACTCACCTACCTTATAAGGTACGTAAGTTTTCAACTAGAGTACCCTAAATACTACAGTTTCATTAAAATAGATAACACTAAATATGTCCTAAATATAAAATAAACATGATACGATAAATTTTACTAAAGAATATACAGGATCTATCTCAGGCACGGCGACTTCACACCACGCGTGGGCACTAGACGTCCTGTGCAGAGAGCACGGGAGACCCACGCGATCGGCCAACACTTTGTAAAGTATTGCCCGTTCTAAGGCTCCGCCACAGTGAACGAAACCGATGCCGATCATTTGGGATTTTAACTCTTTCTGAAAGAATAAAGTAATTAAATTTGTGAGTAATTTTATTGTTTCTAGACAGTATATAAATATAACGCTACTTATATAAAAATGTAATCTTAGAAAGAATCGTTATAAATGGTTTGTAACGATATGAACAATAATAAAGATCATTTTTTTAGCTCAAATCAATAGGATATCACAAAAATTAAACAATTCATAATTTAACACTAGGAAATGCTCATGTAGATCTATTCTGACTTAGTCAAATAGCTTAAGGTACCGATTCTTATCAAAGCTTCTTAGCAAAGCTGATACCTCACTAAAAAGAGATAATACAGTTTTTTACTATAGTACTGTACCATTAAATCAGCCAAATGCAAATTAACACTGGGCATAGAGCAGTCTCTCTCCTGCGTCAGTCCGCTCATCTGTTCCGAGACAAACTCCCCCAGCAGCAGCGCTCGGTGCTTCAGAGAAGATGTCACTTCTTGACATTTCTCTCGGTATCTATGGGATGAAATCGAATATCTACATAAGGAAATCATCTCGAAAAACACTTTGGTACATATATAACAATAATATAAAATATAAGTATGTTATGATGTTTTTATATTAATATATTTTTTATAGTTTATATTTAATTTATTTTACGTATCTATGTTTATGTAACTTAAACTTATAACCACTTTATCAATTATACGTCCAAATTGAATTACCTTACTTCATAATGTGCGTCTTCTATTTCAAAGTAGTGTAAAGACTTGGAACTGGAAATACAAGTTTAATAATAAATGATCAACTGGACACAAGCTTGCGACTGTCGTGGGTTTGAGTCCCGATCCGGAAAATGAAATATTTCATATTTTCATTTTCCTCGTTCCTTGTTCAACACGCAATGTTACGCGAATTCGGAAGAAACTGGGGAATGGAAATGTCTTAACACCAGTGGGAACCTTGTATTCTGACACTCCTTTCCCCTTAAAACTCTTCCCTCTGCCTACCCTACTCCGTTAGTAAAACTTATATAAGGCTTATATTATACAATAAATATAACAAATACAATCATTCGTCATGAAACAAGATTGAGTGCCAAACCTCCTTATCTGACAAAGTAGGTAAAGTGGGGTCTTCCTACACTGGTCTTCTATGTACCTAACACATTCATACAAAAATGTTATCTAATACTAATAAAATAATTCCGCAATACCCGCATTTACAGAGAGAACCTATTAAGACACTCCGTTCTCTACACTACATAAAATAATTATTATAAAAAAGTTGGTTAAAATAAAAAAAAATATTACAACTATTGTATATACGGCCAAAAAAACCATTTTTTTAATACTAACGGATCTCCAAGCCAAATGCGCAAACGCATCAAATAGTTTCTGAGATTGACATCATCGGGTAGATGCGGAAATCTCATATGACTCGAGCCTATGGTCATCCTGGATTCCGAGTGCGTATCTACGATAATAAAAAATATATAATTTCAATTCTCTTTTTGTACTGTTGTGAAGTTACTTATATTATACAGAGTGGTGCAGAGGAAACGCACGCATTTTCAATATTGAATGACACAATGGGTTGAAAATAATAAAAACGTATTAAATAATAAGTTAGGTACCTAACCTAGGTAGGTAAAATATTAAATAATATTTTTTTAATGCAGTTTTTGGAATTACACACCATATTTAGGTTCGGAAAATAATTTATTTACGAACCTAAATATGGTATATAATTCCAAAAACTACATTAAAAACCTATCATTTAATACTTGTTTTTATTATTTTCAACCCATTGTGTCCCAGTAATTCAATATTGAAAAACATGCGTTTCCTCTGCACCACCCGTTATTACATTTTGCTTTGCTTTGCAAGTTGGAGTTTATCTTACAAAATAGTGGTATATTACATGCACGCCATTTATTAATGAAAATTATGTACTCACAGTATTACACAGTGGTACAATTGAAAACTTAATCAGAAGTACTATTTAAAAGTAAAATTACAAAACTTACACGGCGATCGTATATCCAAGCTCGAGTTATCGTCGTAAGGTTGATGGAACATACATACAAATACAGGATGTAAATATGGCGGAGGTGTTTTTGATATCTTTTGTATGGTAGGAAACGAAGAACCGAGACGCGTTTGCACGTAAAAACCTTCCTAGTGAGGAAAATACATACAGTAAATTATAGAGAAAGATCATTTTTTTAAAGTGATGATGACAAAAACACACTGAAGGCAACGGTTGGATGCGAAGGTCGAACTCGGCACGTGCCATTAGAGAGTTCTAAATATTATAATATCCCTAACAAACAGTAAGTAGAAACTAAAAAGATATTTAAATAAACCTGAGTAAAATCATTGATATCCAAACGGCCAGTGTAGGCAAATTTCGCAGACGTGTGATGACTGAATATAGTGTCTAGGGCCGATTCCCAAGCGCCTACCACATACCTCGCTTGCTTGTTCTCTACCATGCTGAAAAATTTATTATTTGAAAATACTGCTAAGTGGTGTCGTATTCTTACATACAAATACGTATTTTCCACTTTAAATCTATACTTCTGCGTTATCTCTGCATGAAAACGGCATCTCAAGATCGATCTCAGAGTTGAGAGCGAGTTATTTTTAGCTAATAATACATTCATAACCTTACAACTTTGATTTTAAATAAAATATATGTAATTCGCATAAATCAATGAGAGCTTAAGGCAGAAAAGTTACGGCTCTCGGAGGACTTCCAAGGTTAAAATTTTATATGTTTTATAAAAAAATATAACTATACAGTTTACAAAAAAATATAAATAAGTTAACATTTAAGAAAATATTTAAAAATAAAAGTTAGTACAAAATCTTTTACGTATATCCTACCTTACGGTTACCAGGAAAGAAGGAGACCACTAAAAGTTTAAAAACAACTTAAAACACCTACTAATGTATGGTTCCTAGATCGAGGTACACATCGGCCCCTTCGTCCGTCACACTCGCACTGATCAGAGCGCACAGCGCCGTACGCAGCCCTATGTGCTCTATACGTAAATTATCCGACACCACCTAAAATGACGTGTGCTGTGAGTATATTTGTCTATATTACGGCGCCCGAGGCATTGCGCGTTGAGCGCGGAACTCAACGCCGCGCTTTGCCTTGTTGCTGTGTAGAGTGAAGAAATAAAACAACTCACAATCTCACAATCATCACGTCTACAATAACAGGACACGATTGTGTCATATATATATATATGAAAAGTTTGTAATAATTAATAACCATTTCCTGATCAAAAACTGCAATATGTTGCACATATTGCATTGTTTGAAATACGTATAAAAAAATTACAACAATATAATAACAATAAAGTACAGAGCGAAGCTAAGAAAACAGATATTTACCTTTTCACCTTCCTTGGACGTGAATAGATCCCTTGCAATTTCTTCCTTCATCAGTCCACTTAGCACAGTGCATGTCTTTATCTTAAGGTTTATATCGATGCGCTAAAAAATACTTATTATTTACTTAAATATGTTTTTCTTTACCGTTACTTTAATTTTGAAAGCAATTTTCCTTGTTAAAAATTGATCGTGGTACAAAAAAATGGATATTTCTTCGAATTAAGGTTTGTATTTGTCAGCTTCACGTTGTATCTCTATTGGGGTAGCCAGAAAGAACATAGCACCAAAACGCTACGTTAATAATTTTTTTTTTGTTATTTTATCAAAGTAATTAAAATACAGAGGCCGTTGTGGCGCGTGGGTTTTAATTTGAATCGATCCTCGAGTCAAATCGATATTTCTATTTCCTCCCACCGATATTAAGGGAGAGCGCGGCGTTGATCCGCCACCCAAGATGCAATGCCTTCAGAGTTCGGAACGGAACGCCTACGCCCTCTGCCTACGCTGCTATATACAGGATACACTTGACAGCTTGAAGCTTAAAAAAAACACTACAGCACCTGTAATATATTCAACAGTTCCATCATAAAATCAGCGTTGAGCATGGCTTTAGTGCTGACGTGGTAGTTTTCCAAGTTCTTATAGCACTGTACGGCGAGACGTTGCGCTTCTATAGGAGTATCTTTGACTATAAGGAAATATAAAAATAAGAAATCCAACCGGTGGCATATTCACAGGTATTTATAACAAAGAGTTCAAATCTTTAGACATTCGCGGCCACATTGTCGTTTTAGACTGTTGCTGCATGAATGAGTATTTGATTTGTCCATTAACGCTTACTTTTGTCATTATCTAATTCGGATGATGATGATGATGATGATGATGATGAATGTAAAGACAAAAGAAATACATAAAATGTGTCGTAATAGATTCATTTTTATGTGCACCTGGTACATACTAGTAAATAACTTTTCGAAACTTGTATGGCATTTTTAAGAGTTACTAGCAGTCTTTATAAAAAATATTTTTAAGCATTGTTTTTTTTGTTTGTCTATTTTATGGCATACAATACAAAGTAATTCAATTTAAAGAATTAATTGAAGTGATCAAACATTGCAATATGTCGTTTATTATAAGAAAATTAATTTATAATTAAATATATTGTGTAATTTATCACATAATAATCAAGCCCCTGTGGCCTAATGGATAAGGCATCGGCCTCCTAAGCCGGGGATTGTGGGTTCGAGTCCCACCAGGGGTACTTATTTCTTGTCAATATGTATAATTTTGTTTACAATTTTTTGAACATTTAAATATAATAAATATTATAAACACAAAGATAAAATTTTGACAATAATAAAATTAAAAAAGAGCCAGCCAACTAAGACATTCGACGCACTCATTATTTCACATTTTTTATTAAAATTATCATTAATCTATATCATAATTAATCGTCTTCGGTATTCAAAACTATAATATTAATGTATGTGCTTTTTATACAAAACTATTATAAAACTTATATCAAGAACAACGACATCTATCGACGTAACCTGGAAGTAGTCATAACGCTTTTTTGTGAAAACGAGAAAGAAATAAGTAGAAGAAGATTAGTTCTATGAAATATATAATTATTGACATGGACATTTTTTATATATATTTTTTTAAAACTCTACAAAATATGTTATTTTTTTTAAATAATGTGGGACTTCCACATCTTGCCTCCAAAATTCGGCGGGAAATGGAGAACTATATCTTAATAGGAACAAAGTGTCTCATCACTAGGTTCCCAGATTCCCACTGCCTACCCTTCTATGTGCGGGATACAGCGTGGAGCTAAAAGACGTATTGGCTTAATTGATATATTATATGTATAAATTATACTAACATTTCTTATTTATATTTCTCAGAGAGGAAAAAGTTTTCGGTTCTATTACACTGAAAGCTGCTTTTGGAATAATCCTACAAAGCTCAGCCAAAGCTCGTAGTGCGTTGATACGAACGTAAAACCAAACAGCCGCGTCGTCGCCTAATATTGCTAAAAATTCAATTAGATTATTTCCTATGACGGAGAACAGAGTATTTCAACACTAGGACCCTGTGCCTACCCTGCTGTGTGTGGGAGATAGAGGGATGCTGATTTTTGTTTCCTTTAATTTAATAAATAATCAACAAATGTTGTAACATCTTTTTAATATATCAAATATTTTGTTAAGTTCGAAATATATAAAGAATATGCCTATAAATTAATTAATTTATTCTAAATTTTATAACTAGCTTAATGCTAAAATTCAAATGAACTGGGTCTGCATCCAGAGAAGACATCATAATTTTTAAATATTTATAAATATTAAAAATTCTAGTCGTGGCGCTGAGGCACAAAGTGTGACTGTAAAACCGATTGGTCGTGGGTTCGATCTCCAATCGAGGAGATGATATATTTACTTAAATTTGCACTTCCATTTCTTTGCTCTTGTGTCGAGGCAAGGCGCGGCGTTGAGGTCTGACACTCAACACGCAATGCCTCCAGGAGTATCTTAAAACTAGGCTTCCTCTGCCTATTTTGCTGTGTGGGAAATACATCGTGAAGTTGATTTAAAATTTTCTAGAATTAAATTGAAAGCACATTTTTGTGCTTCGTAATACATTTCTTCTTAGTATTTTTTCTCTACAATTTTAATGAAATGTGCTTTTTTTCTAGGTAGAGTTTAAAGTATTCAAATTAATACTTTGTGTGAAACTTTAAGCAAAATAATCGATTCTTACTACAAAGCGCTTCAATTATGTTGGTATCGGACATTCGTACTGCCGCCGGAAGTAGTTTTGTCATGTTGGCGACACCCATTGCAGCATCAG
Source organism: Heliconius aoede (assembly GCA_037355905.1). Lineage (NCBI taxonomy): Eukaryota > Metazoa > Arthropoda > Insecta > Lepidoptera > Nymphalidae > Heliconius > Heliconius aoede. The sequence continues at coordinate 449,772 of JBAIZZ010000155.1, forward strand.
CGAGGAGATCCACGTTAGAACTTAGTAACTGGTTACAAAACACCAGGTCTGTACCAGTTTGGTATAAAGCCTAGGACGTGGTAGACTCAATTTAAAATAAATATTAATACGTAAATATTTCAATATTATAATTTTTTTAATTTTAAACAATTAAATTTATTTTTCTTATCTTCTGTATACCGCATAATAGGTAATAGCTTAGTATAGGGAACCTGGGAACCACTTTACGTCGCCAATTTCGGAGAAATTGAGTGTTGAGTGGCGGAACTCAACACTGAGTTTTACCTGGTTACGTGAGTGAGGAAATGAAAATATTAAATACTTTATCCCCTGCGCCACGACTGGCATCATATTTAAATTTTATTTAAAAATAACTAGATGCTTTTCTATCACGCTTATTTCTCTTATAAAAACAATTCATTTAACCGTGCTAGGATCAAACCCACAACCATAGCGTTTATAGAAAGTATTCGTTAGTCTATCTTTAGCCAGTAGAAACCAACTTAAGTTAATATAAAGAATAATTTATTTTAAAAAACTCTAATATCAATCAATGAGAAGACTAACAGAAAGAATACAAATTATATTACATCTCTCCCATTGGACGTGAACGACATCTTGGTGAGGACGGCGAGGCAGTGCGGCTTCATGGCCGGCAGCGCCATCTCGAGGTACGCCAGCAAACGTAAAATACAACCCGACTGGTAGAGGTGCGCCGCATTCTCCTCTGTTTCCGCGTAATTTTTTAAAACGCCAAGCACTTCTGTGTGGACGTCTCGGAATTCGTATGACTACAAGTTTCAAATGAAAATTAAGAAAATAATACTAAGAATCGTACAAATGTTTGAACGTAACGGTACTCGAACACTGATCTCAAATTATTTATACGTTACTATTGTAACGTATAAACGTTTCTAAATACTCCTATGTCCCATAATTAATAGAATTATAAACTGCGTCATACCTCCAAAATATCACAATGATCCAACACCCCAGTGGAAACTCTAAAGGTCTTCTGAATATTCAAATCCTTGTATCTACATATCAGCTGATCGACAGTCTTCAAGGCGGCGTGCTGTATCGCCAAATATTTACTCTGCATAAGCGCTAGCAGCGATGGCCAACTGAATTGTTGGTTTTTGGTCACTTCGGATGCACATACTGGGTCTTCTAGAAGGTTGCTTAATGTCTGTGCATATGCATTATAATTTAATATATTACTACATTGCAATATCTTAAATATATATTTTTTACCTTCATGTAACACCCAGCAGGCCAGAGGGACTAGTGTTAAGACACTCCGTTCCCTATTTAACGCATAGAATTCTCGAAGCATTAGGTAGGTCGTGCTTTACCTCAATATTGAAGTGGTTATCAAACACTCATACAACCGTCGTTACAGCCACACCCTTGTGCCACTGAGCCACGACGGCCCCAAAACAAAGTTAATAATAGAATTGTAATACTTAGCCGTCTTTTCTACAATATACTTGTCCAAATGTTAAAATTTCAAAACGATAATACTAAAACCTGTAAACAATTCTTCTGCACGTCCGGATCCAAACTATTCTTCATTCGATTGCACAAAACGTTGAGAATATTTGCTGATAATAATTGTTCACAACCAAGCGGCTCTCTCGTCAGTTCGGACAGTACTAACGACGCAAATTCTAAAACGTACACATCTTCGATCTGTAAAAAAAGAAAAAACAAAGTATAAAAAATAACGAGTAGCGTTATTTAAAATGGCACAATGATTTATTTCCATCACCAGTATAAGTTCAGGTTTCTTGCCATTATTCTCTAAACTACACATATAAAACGAAAAATCTGATTCTACCAATTTTCACTAACTTTTGCTAGCATAAAAGCAATTTTTCTTAAGTTTTGTGAGTCGGAAAGCACTTGTTCAGGGCCTCGCGGTAACTGACAAAGTTGAGCCAGTGCTTTCAATGCGAAGCGCTTGATGTTCACTTCATGGTGTTCTATGTGCGGCAATATGTACTTGATGGCGTCCAGGTCGAACAGGACCTGACGATTTTGTATCTCTTGAGCTGAGAATTTCGTGATAGCTCGTAATGTCTGAAATTATAGCATTACTTTGGATACCTCGAATAGAAAAAAATTTCATATAGAAATCAATATCAATCAAAATTTATAGAAACTTTAAATTTGTGGCTGTCATGGCGCATTGGGACACTATATCTCGGTAAGAGCGTCAGTTTCAATTAGATACAACAGGATTATTCTATATGTCTGTCAACAGGAGTATTCTAGTGCCGTTCTAGGCCCGTGTGGCCCGTGGCCCGTCTGCGTCCCTTGCTATCTGGGTAGAAGTCTTGTTAAATTATAAACTTACTTGACATAGTATCTCAGGTTCGGCAGATTCCAAGAGCAAAATGGACGTGTGCGCGCTTTCCGGTGTAATGTTATACGGGTGGAAAGTAAAATCTTTCTTTTCTGCAGATCTGTTATCTCGCTCCTTTTGCAGTGGTTTCGCCATTAATTACTGTTCCGTAGTAATTTTTTTATTATTTAATTAATAAAAAAAAATTAAGCGTAATTTTTAATTGTATAGCTGTAACACCTATCAATTGACATATGACAAAGTGTATATATATTAATAAAATATTATTTAACCGTATATTAAAAAAAAATATATGTAACGAATTATTTTCTGATATATTAGATAGTGAAAATATATTTTTACTAATTGTCAATTGAAATATAAACCTTTTTGCTATTCAAATTAATGACGTCTGCAAAATCGTCACATGACCGACTAGTTTTTGATATTTAATGTTTTATAAGTGCTATCTTTATGCGTAAAAGAAATATATTTTTACGTCTAATAGGTGGGTTGGCTCGGAAATTTAGAATATTTCAGGAAACATGGATATTTCCTTGGTGGGAGAACAAGCGCATGACAACTGTTCCTCTTTGGGCACTGGACACTTTTGTGTTGATTTTAAAATTGTGCTCTGCGTGTGCTGTGGGCATTGTCAGAATATTGATACCGCGGCCTATGAAAAGCTTGAATGGTGAAACAGTATTGGTGCGTAACTAGTAGGTTCATTGATTCAAATCTTCGCTCGATCGCTAAGTGGCAGCGGTGTCGTTGATTATATCCTTATTTTATAAAGCGGTATACATTTATTAAGAGTAATTTCAAAGTTTTATTTATAATTTTTAGATAACTGGTGCAGCTTCAGGTATAGGACGAGAGCTTGCAGTACAATTTGCTGAGTTAGGAGCGACGGTGGTTTGCTGGGATATGGATAAGAAAAGCACCAACGCTGTGGTTGAAGAAATTAGTAAAAAGGATGGAGACGTCAGTAATATCTATTAATTAAATATTTAATTTTACCAACTTCAATAAAAAAAGTAAAACCACATATCATATTTGGAGATATGTTTTAGTGCATGTTTCACACTTAAGTGTAGCTGAGCTTGCTCAAAATGAAATTGTCCACATTAAAAAAATATCTTATCCTCGCTATATTATATTATATAATAGAAAAATGTAATTAAGTTATTTATAGTATCCACTCGGCCTAGCTACAATTGCAAGTTAATATTGCAGAGCCTTGGTTACACAGTAGATGTGACAATATTACAACAAGTGACGACAGCCGCGGCCAGCTTACGTCGTCTGGCGGACGTGTCCATCGTAATAAGTAATGCAGGTACACTGGCGTACGCGCCGTTCGTCGATCTACAATCGGATGAAATAACTAAAATGGTTTTCACCAATTTGCTGGCGCACTTTTGGGTAATTTTGATAAAATAATTATAACTTTCTTGCGTATAGATGGTAAAGGGAGTTAACATTGATAAAAAATTTACACTAGTTTGTCTTGGATCAAAAAGACCTTTCAATTGTCAATAATTATTAATATTGAAAAAATAATATTATTTTTAATTTCAGTAAATACTTATTAATCTGTGTTTTTTCAGCGTCACTCTGTATCTCGCACACAGTAGGCAGTGGGAATATATTGTCAAGACACTCTGGAGGCATTGCGTGTTGAGGCACTCAACGCCACGCTTTGCTTCGATACAAAAGCGAATAAATATTAAATATTTCATTTCCTCGAGTGAGAGTCGAATCTACAACCTGTCGCAATGACAATTGCACTGCCATCCCTGCGCCATTGGTAACCTTGAATTTTAATAATACAATTGTCATTTATATCAGGTGATTAAAGCTTTTCTGCCATCAATGATAGAAAGAGGTCGAGGACATATTGTAGCTATTAATTCCAGTGCAGGATTACTCCCTTCCACACAAATGGCGCCTTATTGTGCTGCTAAATATGGACTAAGAGGTAATCACAATGTTCTTTTCAGAAACTGTATATTAAAATATAATTCTACTTAAATTCAAAGGTATGATTGATTAATTTTTTACTTGTGAAAAAGATTCATTTTCTAATTCTTAATTTAGAAATTTCTATTAGGAAATATTTAATTAGGTTGGTATATAATTTAATATTTTAAAAAAGATTAGAATATTTGATTTGAAAATGCTGACTTATGTAGGTGTATACAGGTGGGCCACTAAGTTGAGCGGTTATTTTGAAAATTGTCGAAATAAAGTACAAATCGTATGATATAAAATAAATATATTATTTTTTTCATCTGTAAAGCTGAAATTTAAAATATTTTTACCAAAACACGTCATTATAAAGTGCTTTATGTCGCAAACTCAATTGATCTCTTTAGGGTTGATAACTGCAAGTTGCATTGTACGGATGTCCAATCTATACTCATAATTTCCTCTGTTTTAATTGATCGCCCTGCCCGTTTTTGAATTAGTGTCGACCCCATAAATTTTAATTTTCTAAACCACAATCCAATTACACTTTCACTAAGGCATTGGCTTACGTCATGGGAATTAAGTAGACGTCGCCCAAGAATCCACGAATCGCCATGTGTATGATCTTTTCGAGAACCAAACGAATTATTCCCACTACGAGTGCCCCGCTCCCGCGTACCGGTAGGTGCGCGTACGCGGACGGGCAACATTGATTTGAGATTCGTTCGCCTTTCTGCACCACCAGTATTTAAAAACCACTCTACACCTGTGTTTATAGGTTTCATGGACTCTATTAGTGAAGAGCTGCGACTAGCAGCTTCTACAAAAAATATTTACACAACGTCGGTTTACTTAGGCACTGTGTCTACCGGCATGTATCCGACACCGTCACATCGTTTCACGTCTTGGTACTATGAGACGAGTCCGAAGGATGCTGCTAAGATTATAATACAAGGTTTGCCGTTTATTTATTGCTTAAGTATTATGAGTGCCATTGCAATCGCCTATCCTTATACAGGCTGGAAACGTTAGAACGTTATGCAGTCAAGTTTTTTTTTAGGTATAAGAAGAAATAAAAGATGTATCACCATACCTATCTATATGAAACTACTAGTCGACATCGTCAACCTTATACCGTACAGAATAAGGATAATTTTAACAGATTTCTTCAATTACACACACCGTGCGTGGTTCTTTTTTTGTTAAATACATTAATGACACAGCGTCTAGATTGTAAACGTGACGGTTGTGGGTTTGATGCCCACTCGAAGGTAATCATTATTTTTATTTTCTTGCTCTAGGAACAAGGTAAAGCAGGGAGACTTATAGCCCTAGCGTAGACGAACCATTCTGCACTTCCATTATTCATGATTTTAAATAATGTTGCACACATTATACAACATAAAACAGTCCAATATTAAAATGAAATTAATATAACATATTATATTGAAATGAACTTTAGAATAATTTTGTTCCTAGTTTTATTTACATAATGTAAAGATAATGCCTATTATAATATAAGCAATTAACTGAAAAAAAATGTTTTATTTCAAGCCATGTCATAAATATTATAGTATTTCTACTTACAACGATAACCATTCATTTAGGAAATGAAAATAAATTAATTTAAGAGTAGGAAAGACAATACCTTGCCTGTATGATGTGTTCATTACTTACATTGGTAGATAAAGTAAGTAAAAACTTACACTTAGACCACAAATATAACATTTTTAAGTTTACTAAATTTTAATTTTAAACATAGTCTGAGTAAGAAAATAAATAACGAGAAAGCATTGTAATAAATCCAGTCCAGTAGACTAGTTAATTTAATTTCAACATTTAAAAAAATAATTAAACTTAAGTACACACATGTGTTTCTAATTTAGCACAATTGACGCTTAGTCCACACTTTTCACAAATCATAACTTCCACATGCTCTAAAACATGCAGATCTCTTAATTTTAAAGTTAAAAACTTTTCTTGACATATTGCACATTCATAACACTTGGTTTCATGATGTAAGGAGTGTCGTTTGAGGCTTGCATGACTTGCAAAGCTTCGCCCACAAGATTCACATAAATGCCGCTGTGGCTTTTTAACTTCTGTGTGTGATTTTACGTGATTGAACATTTCACGGTGATCTTTGGATCTGAAAAAACATATTTTACATCTGAAATAAAAAGCAAACATTTATTAAATTGAAGTAAACAATATTATGGTTCAAAGGGCTTTATTAAGGTTAAAAAAATAATTTTAAAACTAGAGTACAATAAATAATATGAGGCCACTGTGTGGTGTGCAGTGACACAAGCATGCGGCTGTACATATAATAGTTGTAGGTTCAATTGGTAGTTGAGAGGATAAAATATTTAATATTTTCATTTCCTTGCATTAGTAACCCCAGCAAAACACAATGTCTAAAATTCTGGAGGAAAATGAAAGCAAAGCTATAAAAAATTATTCCAATAAAATATCACATACCCAAACACATTTTTCTGATCCCCATGAAATTTTTTCTCATGATTTGATAAAGCTTCTTCACCAATAAACTTGGAACCGCAAAGTTTACATTCTCTTTCTTGTGCCTTTAAAACATGAGCCCTTGCATGCTTAAACAGCTGGAATCTCTCACTGAAATTTTCCCCACACAATTTACAAGAATATACGTATCCCATTGACGCTATATGATCTATTTCACATTTTATTCTGTGTTTTATTAGTTTTTTCTCATTTTGGAATTGTTCACCACAGTTACACGACAAATGTGTAAGTACACTATGTGTTAAAGCATGTTCTCTCATTTTTTTCTTTGAATTAAATAATATTTTGCAATGATCGCAAGTTCTTAATGCTACATCACATATACTTAAGTGATGTGATAATTTTTGTATGCTTGTTAATTTTGCTTTACAAGCAAAACAGGAAAATGATTTATCTAATTTTATCTTCTTTGGCTCAATTTCTTTTATTAAAATTTCTTTTACTATTTCTATATCTGAATCTAAAACATCAATATCCATATTTAAAGATTTTTTGGGTGCATTAGAAGAATCTTTTTTTTTAGGACTTGATATTTTATTATGTTTATTATTAGCTGCTCTAAGGGATTCACTACCCTCAACTTTATCCAGCATATTTACTATGGAGGGTATATCATCTTTACCTAAATTATTTAAATATTCCTCTATATTTTCGGTATTATTAAGAAATTCTAACAGAGAATCAGAATTATATTCTGAATCAGGCAATGGTTGTACGTGAATCTTAGCGTCTGCTGATCTTTTCATCTCTTCTTGTAAAGAAGATTCTAACCAATCTTGTGAACAGCGAGCGTTTAATTGAAAATTATAAAACTCATTTAACTGTGATATACAAGATTCACAAATAAATTTAGGTAGTTCATCGTGAATTGAAATTTGAATAGGCAAACAAGATTTAATATGTAAATGTATAGCGGGATTGTCTATAATAGAAATGTGTTTAGATTCCTCATCCAAACATATACGGCAGCAATTTTTTACATTACTAGCCATTTTAAAAATTAATGCTTAAAAAACTAAATTAAAAGGAAAATCGCTACATTTACATTTGTTTACAAATGAAATCAAACTTATGTCAATGTCATACTACTGCTCGCTGACGTATTGATCAACTGACAGACCAGAAAAAAGTTTTAGCGCGGCAATACAAACTTAAAAAAACATAATAAACATAATTATTTACAATAAGAAACGTATTTTATGAATATTCATTTATAAGTTTACACTATTTACAGAAATTTCAGTTAAATATATAGTTTTTATTCTTGTCGCAACATGCAGCAGCAAGTGAATGATCAGCCAGCAATAAAAGGCAAGTCAATTGTGTTTTTAATTCATCGGTCACCGCATATAAATGATTGAACATATAATCTAGAAATTGTTTTATAATGTATTAAAACTAAAATTAATATAATAAATCAAATTACAATAGGTAAGTGAAAGAGTATATATTTTTTAACAAGATTTTCCTCCTATTCTAAAAACTGTATACTGTATGTAAAGATTTATTGCTCTATATGTTGTAAAATATTGCCATGCAACAATGTTACAGTAAATATTTTCAATTCATTATAATTTTTGGACGGAACATGTCACTCCCAGTCAACGGCTGTCAGGATTTTATATTTCATATTTTGTGAAACTGAGAAGAATAATGAGAAATATATTCTGAGTTTATTGCTTTATTATATATTATACAGTCAAGTGCACAATAGTTTTAATGGGGTGTGACGGCTATTATGGTATAATAAGTATAAATATTGCGTACTTAAGAATTTAAAAAAACATTGTTTACAAAGTTTATTGAAATGTCTGCAAAAGAAGAAAATAGTGCTTTGGAAGCAGAAGAATCCCTTTTGTACTCTGCGAGACATGGCGAGCTGAAAGTAGTAAAAGCTCTTTTAGACGCTAAAAGGGAAGGAAATTTAAGATTGGATGTCAATTGCAAGGGTAAGCTTAATTTCGGTACAAATTTTTATACAGACCTTTTTTTACGTAAAAGCATTTCTTAAATATTTCTTTATGCTTTAACATACTCCACAATAATGGAACTAACAAATATTTATGAATCATGCCGATAACAGGGTTAACGGCGCCTTAGCTGCATTGATGACGAGGCGAAACATCAGCACAGCTGCGCGTTTGATCGTACACAATGCAGTTTTGGTGCCGACGCTGTTATACGCGTCGTATATATATGCAGCGAAACGTGGGTATTACAGAAGAAAAATGAAAGTAAGATGAATGCCATGGATATGTGATCTCTTCGTAGGATATGCGGAGTCAGCTTAGCTGACCAAATCCGCTTTGAAGAGATACACATATGACAGTTACTAGCATGTTACGGTGAGAATGAAGAAGAATGTGCTCAGCTGGTTTGGGTATGTCGATCGAATGAGTGATAAAAGTGTGTAAAAAAGATTTATGATGGAAAAGGGAAGAGGAATCTAAGATACTGTTGGAAGGAATCTAAAGATTTGTCACTTAAAATATGAGACATTTCAAGTGACAAATCAATACCTTAAATTTTCTGTGATGCTGCCAATTTTCATGGGCCACAGTAATCACTTAACATCAGAAGACCTGTTAGCTTGTTTCCTTGGGCTCATTTTATATTAAAAAAGATATGGTCCCACTGCATTCTACCTTGAATATATTTAAAACTTTAATTGATGTATTTAATATTATTTTTTATATTTAAATACTTTATTAATAATTTAATAGTAATTATATATAATTACTACTACTTATATTCTTTATTTGTTTTTATTGTAGGCAAATCGAAAGGTAATTTAGGATGGACACCGCTCCACTTAGCGACGTATTTTTGTCACGCGGATGTGGTAGAAGCTCTGTTAGATGCTGGTGTGGACGTCGACGAAGTCAATGACACTGGTGACACTGCCTTACATAAGGCCTCATTTATAGGGAATGAGGTAAGGATATGATTAACATATTGATTTATAGTTAAAACATTTTTGCAAGTAACTTTCATTATTTCTCATTCTTTAGATATAGAATACTTCCTTCTTATTAAGTTATTGACAAATTGTGTAGAGGGAATACTTAGAGCTTCCCCAGTAATTTCCGACAAAATCGTGGGATAAGCTAGACTTAAATTCAGTAAATTTTAGTTACGGAGGTTGATTGCTTACTTATAAAATATGCTATCATAATATAATATCATACACTTATTTTTATTATGTGTTGCTATATAACATACTGGTGTCTTTACGAAAAATATTGAACTGGCTTTCTTATTTCCTATAGACTGCATTTTCTATTAACACTATTTATAAAAATAATGAAAATTATATATTTTACACAGCAATTTAGTGATTTGTATAGCGACTAAGGCTATCGATTACACATGTTGTACGTATAAAGTGTCTATGGACAAAGTATGAAAATATTTTTCTTAATTCTTGCATATTAAGGGGCAAACAAAAATCTTGTCAAATATCACTCCAATTTAAAATATATTATGTGCCTACCAGTTGCCGCCTGTAATTTCGTTTACGTCGATTTTGTAACGTAAAACGTCAAATCTCGCTTTATCCCCTAGGAATTTTGAAGAATGTGTGCTCTTTGTGCTCCCTTATACCCATGCTCCAATGAAACTATATGATCTTGTACAGTCAGACAACTACTTTATTGGGTTACGATGACGTCAATGTTATATTATAAGTTACTTTAAATAGTCGTTTAATTTATACTCTATTGATATTCTTATTCATATGTTATGTATGTACATGTATCATGTTGTTTGTGGTTATGGGACCTTGATACTTCTTAGTTGAGAGTTATTATAATAATTTAAATTTTGTTTTATAATTACGATTATACTATTTAGTTTTTTTTATTAAAATGTTCCACATTTTTATGAAATTAATTATATATTTTGTAACTTCTATTAAAAGGTCCAGTTCAAGGTTAGAGCAGTGTAATATATAGGTACAGTTTAAAGTTTAAGTCCGTCGTGGCGCAGTGGCACAAGGGTGCCGTACGTGAACGCGACGGTTGTGGGTTCGATTCCCACTCGAGGTAGTAAAATATTTCTTTACGTTTATATTTCCACTTTTACCCTGCTGTGTGCGGGATACAGCGTGAATCTAGGTAAATTGTGATAGATAAAAAAATATTTATAGTGGAATAATACAATTGCTGTATAAAAGCATCGGAAATATTATTACCTAATAAACTTTTATACAAAAAAATTAATTTTCGAGACCGTCGTGGCATATAGGAATGGCATCTGACTAAACGCGATGGTTGTGAGCGTGACCTCGGGACTCGGGAGATTGGTTTTATTTAAATTATTCGTATTACCTCGTTCTGGTAGGCGAAGCGCAACGTTGTGTTCCGCCACTAGAAACGCAGTGTCTCAAAAGTTCGGCGGACACTAAAGAAGAGATGCTTTAACACTAGGTAAAAAAATAAATAAGAAAAATGGACACGCTTTTATTAACGTTACTGTTTTATTATCAGCTATCGATTATTCACAGAAAGAAAATCATTCAACGGTATTTTGACTTACTTTTTATCATCCGATTTGCTTAAAAATTGCACACATGCTTAGAGACTCTACGACAATATTATTCTATTCGTCGCATTAACCCTGATCCTTTGCCAGGAAGACAAGGATATAAAAGAATATTTCAAAGCGTTTTTTGTAATTTTTTTTTATGATTGTTTTTTTAAAAGGTATACGGTATATTTATTAAGGTATAGGTTTCGAAGCCGCGCCTTGTCGCCTGTGGTTATCGGTTGGACTGTTCAAATTTATAACGTAAATTTTAAATCATTTTCTAAAAAATATATTTCTTGCCTATAGGTAAGAAATCGAAGGCAGAGAAAGGAGCAGAGGAGGAGGATAACGCTTAGGCGGAACGGTCCCCCGTTTCATTTCCGTCAATTAAGAGTATTTATATTATATAATTACTTCACATTACTCTCGTTCGCTGGGCCCGTTCCTAATATCTTATTTAAAAGGAGCCCTATATAAAAGTAAAATTACTATATTATTTAAAAATCCGCTCATGGGACCTCAGCATTACTCGCTCATTTCTCCTTTACGGTGAAAAGTTTAGTGTAGAATAACACTTTAAAAGAGTTAAAAAAGTTTTGTACTTATTATCTTGTTGTGATTATTATCTTGTTATCGTCCAGGAGTTAGTAATCCTCCTCCTAAACTACAAAGCCGATGTCAACATAATGAATGGCGAGGGTCGCACCGCGTCAGACGTATGTAAGACACAAGACGTACAAAGGTTGCTTCAGGCGGCCGGACTTGCGGAGAGAAGGGACAGAGAACGGAAATTTTTGACGGCCGCCAGAGAAGGGAGAGTGGATGATGTACAGCACCTGGTAAGTTTGCAGATTTCATTATATGTATGTAGATTACGGGCCGTGGTCGCCGTGATGCTTAGTTTGGTTCTCGGACCGTCGAGCAGTGGTCTCGGGAATGAAATAATCAAAAGAGATAAATGCTAAAATGAAATCTCTCTCTCTCCAATTGATACTCTATAATTGGGCGATAAGTAGGTTGTTATATCTAAATTAAAAAAACAAGTTTTATTAAACCACTCACGGAACAATTAGTCAGTATTGTATTACTTGGTTCTGTATTTAATCTGTAATCTGTTTGTCATACAAAGCGGAGCATTTCAATATCAATACCATCCGTGGGTAACACTTACTCCAAAAAAAACATGATGATTTAAAATCACAATTTTTTAAAATTGCTTTTTTAAAATGCTCAATAACACCAACGAAAGATAAATATTTTGAACCATTGCACAGTTTCCAAAAGGCACGGGTGCGAGTTCTGTATGCGAGTATAAAAAACTAATTATGTTTCTAAATATTTAATTAAATTCTACTATTGATGAGATTTATTTAATTTTCAGTTAAGCGGTTCAAATCCTCCCAATATTAATTGCGTTGATCAACAAGGCAATACGAGTTTGCATTGCGCTGCGTATAGAGGCCATGCTAGAGTTGCCGTACTTCTGTTAGAGAATGGCGTCGATACAACATTAAGGAACAATAGTGGTATGTACATAATTTTGAATTAAAAGATAATAATTAGGGCGTATATAGCACTTTAAAAATTTTAAATATATTAAATACTTAAAATACTAAACTGTATTAGACGGCAGGGTAGGAGGAAGGAATCTGGGAACCTTCATTCCCATTAAAACACTTCCGTTCTCCACTTTCCGCTGAATTCTGGAGGCATTGTGTGTTGAGTAGCGGAACTCTACGAGTAACTTACCAGAAAGAAGAAATATATATATTAAATAATTAATTTTCTGCGGGAACAGGAAATAAATAAATTAAAGATAATATATAAGAAATTAATAATTTACAGGCCAACTTGCAATAGATATGTCAAAAGACAACGACATGAGGGAAGTTTTGAATGTGAGGCCGGCGCAAAGGTTGCAAAGAACGGCGGCGCGTTTTGAAGGACCACTGCTAAAACGATCTAGGTTTCTGGGATGGAGGCCTATATGGGTATTTATATATTTTTTTTGTGATTTGTCATCCGTCAGGCGCCCGTCATCCGTCCAAAAAAATATTATTCATCTATATAGAAGCCGTCGTGGCGCAGCGGCACAATGGTATGACTGTAACGCGACGGTCGTTGGTCCGATCCCCACTCGAGGAAGCAAAATATTTATTTACATTTATATTTCCATTTCTTCGCTCTGGTGTCGAGGCAAAAGGGCGGCGTTGAGTTCTGCCACTCAACACGCAATACCTCCAGAAATCGGCAGAAAGTGAGGAACGAAGTGTCTTAACACTAGGTTCCCTCTGCCTACACTGCTGTGTGCGGGATACAGCGTGAAGCTGAAAAAGAAATCTACGATTAAGTTCAGGAAAGGTGGCCACGACCAGTCGACCGTACGGTAATATTGTGTTTTTTCGTATTATTTATAAACATGGCGGTATCACCTGGCAGTATCAGTAGGTACCTAGTGTTAAGACACTCTGTTCCCATTTAGACAAATACGCCACAATCTCGAGGCTCTGCGTGTTGAGTGGAGGAACTGTAATACATAAAGCATAAAATAAAAATAAATAGTGGTTTTTTCTTGTAAATAAAGCAATTAATTAAGTATTTCATACAGGCCGTCCTCCAACGCGGTGTTCTCCTCTACTATGGTTCAAGAGCAGAAGCGGCACGGGAGAAAGGAAGATGGCGAGACAGAAAATACTTGGATGGTGCAAAACTGGCCGCCCCGGACTCCGAACCCGCACTAATGCTGGTTGCGTTCAGTGACGGTGATAACCATAGACTTGCTGTACCGCAGGATGATAGTGTTAAAGCTTGTAGACAGGTGGGTTTTTATATGATAAAGATGTTAGTAATTTATACATATAGTAAAACTGGGATAGTCGTGATGCAGGGGCACACTGTGTGACTGTAAATGCGACAGGTTGTGGATTCGACTCCCACTTGAGGAAAAGAAATATTTAATATCTTATTTCCTCAGTATCTTATTTTCTTCGCTATGATGTCAAGGCGCTTTGCCTTGACACTGGGCATTGAGTTCACCGCACACACCCAACCCGCTCACAGACATTACCGAACGAAATATCTTAGCACTGGATTTCCTTTGTCTACCCTGCTATTTGCGGAATACAGCGTGACGATAAAAAAAGTATATATATAATATAATAATTAAACTGTAACTCATCACTGTCTATTCAGTGAAGATATATGAGGACATAAATAACTAAAACTATAAATTTTAATTTTTTTGTCCGCTTGTCAAACAGATGTACACAAATGTCTATGCGTTTCTGCATGTTTATCTCAGAAACGGCTTAACCGATTTAAATGCAGTTGTGTTACGGCAAACTTTTTTAGTTTTATTTAAATTGGTTCATAAATTTAAAAATATTCAATATTTTTTAAATTATTGTCTATGAAAATTGCTACAAAATAAGTGTTTTATTGAATTGGCTGAAACCATAGATTTTAATGTAGGGTTAGAGAGTCTTTAAAACGATAATGTTATTAGAACACGAAAGTCATTCCCTTGAGAAAATAAATAATTTTGTAGAACAAGCAGAAGCCGCAAGCGGATCCTTTTCAGTTTTATTTAGGCTTCATTATTCAAATGCAATAAGCTTATATTATATGCTATAGCACCGCTGTGTTCGGCCATCCGGCTACGTCAATCTCCTGATGTTCATGGCTACTTTTCTTTTACAGAAATAACAAAACACAAATAAAAAAAAAACTAAAAAATCTACATCATTATTTTAAAATATAATATAATTATTTGGTCGAATTACATACAATACTTACTTATTTTGCAGTTTATTGAACCTAATCAAAAAAAATCAGCTTCAGCAGCCTAGTGCTGAGACACTCCGCTCAGTTTATTAAACTTAATTGTTATCACTATTTTCAGCAATACCACTGCCTTGTTTGAATTAATTTATTGTCTTGTAGGAAAAATTGATAGTTTATATTTAAAGACTAGGACTTTTGATACAACTGTACAACAACATCAACTGAATACCAATAATAAAGAAATTAGTACTAGCTACAATATAAATATATTAATAATGTTTTATTCAATTCCAGTCATGGATAACAGCTTTCAAAGAGCACATTGCGTACTCAGGCCATTATCTGTGGGCGGGGGCCTCCCCCGACACGGCTAGAGAGGCCACGGAAGACTTGGAAGATGACTGTAAACCTTTAGGTAGGTATTTTTCAGTTTTTTCTATTTCTTTAAGTTTATATATTGCGGGATTTTATAATACTTTTATTGTTTATTAGCATACATATAAGGCATTCCATGTACCCACAGGAAAAAATGTGATTTTTAGTCATATTTTCATATGCTGCGCGTTTGGCCGTACACAACGCAGTTTTGGTACCGACGCTGTTTTTCGGTAGCAAAACGTGGGTATCACAGAAGAAGAATGAAAGAAAGATGAATGCCGTTGAGATGCGATCTCTTCGTAGGATATGTGGAGTCAACTTAGCTGACCGAATTCGCAATGAAGAGATAAACAGAATGGCGGTTACTAGTGTGAATGTTACAGTGAGAATGAAGAAGAACGTGCTCAGCTGGTTTGGGCACGTCGAACGAATGAGTGATGAAAGAATGGTAAAAAACATTTATGATGGAAAAGTGAGTGGTAACAGAGGTAAGGGGAGACCTCGGTTGACCTTCGAAAACACAGTATCTAAGATACTGGAGGAAGGTCACGTAAAAACCATGAGGACCCTCCGGAGGGCATGCATGAAGGGGTTGATGACATTGGACGAGGCGAAAGAGGTATGTAGGGACCGTAGCGTTTGGCGCTCCGTTCTCTCTGACTACCCCGCTAGGGATAAAGCGTGAAGCTAAGTTAAGTTTATTTTCATATGTTATATCTATAATGTAGTATTTAAAATTACATAAAAAGTTGTTTTATTTGTAATTCAGATCATCTGTAAAGAAATCAAATAACTCTTGGTTTTTACTTGATTTATAATTCTTGTTCAACGTAACTCTCATGTACAAATTCTTAAATTAAAGATGTCGCTCGCTCGCACCAAGTCTAAAAAGTGAGTATCGAATTTTCGAAGCATCATTTTTGTAATAACACTTCGTGCTAGTTGTATGTATGCATTTTCAAAGCTAGACAAAGTGATCGTTTACAATTTTTTTTGTAAAATATTGCTTACGTTAAAACTATAAATACAAAACATTACATTCGGCCATCCGGCTACGTCAATCTCCTGATGCTCGTGGCTACTTTTCTTTTACAGAAATAACAAAACACAAAAATAAATAAAACAAAAAAATCTACATCATTATTTTAAAATATAATATAATTATTCGGTCGAATTACATACAATACTTACTTATTTTGCAGTTTATTATTAAAAAATATTATTCTTCGAAAAATTATAAAATTTTATGCTATTTGATTTACTTTACTTTTTTGTGGATCCAGACATGCATTATAATAATAACTTTCACAAATAAAATTAATTGTTTCCCGTTTAAATGGGAATTACAACTATAAATAAACCACAAGATTCGGGTTGGTGACACCAGTCGGCAGCACCTTCGTTGTGCGCGTCCGCTACAGCACTTAAATACTCCTACCTTAAGTCTGTTCGCTTCACATGGCCATGGCCAGCCCATATGTATATTTGTGTATATTCTGCACCGTAGGGTCCATGCAGGACGCGTTGACGACGGCCACCAACAGCCTGGCACTGTTGGACACGCAGCTGCGCGAGTGCGCCGCCATCGTGGCCGCGCTCGACAAGAGCGTCAACGTCGGGAACTCGCTACACCACTCCGCGTACATGGTGAGACAAACATACATACACACACATACTGACAAATGTCAGTATATAATAAACATTAATATAGTAAATATTCCGATATGGGTTTCTAAAATTGCCTAAATTTTTAGGTTTTACTTACATCTACTTGCTTCCACTCCGTCCTCATCGTTTGACTTTATTTGTACTCCTCCACTTAATTCTTTGAATATAATATCCCGCGTCTATTCATCCTGTAAGCCATTCATCCATGCGACATTTGTTATAACAAAACTTTTAATGTATGTAACTTCTTTCTGGTATGGATTCGCTTTTTAAATTTCTTCTAAATTTATTAAGTTTAAAAATATTACGTTATTATACATATACATTTAGTTTGTATACAATTTTGGAATAATTACACTGTTCTCTCTATTTTTTACTAATATTTTTTAATTGAAACGTATAAAACCTTCTAATAGCTGCTCCCATACCTTGTCGCAACCGTCGATCCGTCCATTTTTATCTTAAGTGTGAAATAACACTTTAAAAAATATTTAAAATATCTCTTTATTTTTGTATACAGAGGTTTCAACACGCGTGCGGATCCGGGCAGGCGGCGCTTGCGGCGTTGAAGCACTGCGCGGCGTTAGTGGCTCAAAACAGAGATCGCGACAGACACGCTTTAGCTACACAGGTTAATGAAATATGAACTTTTTGTTTAAGTGCTAGTTATGTTAGTTTTAATATACATTCCTATTTTTGTGCCTTTTTTTCATTAGAATAGTGTTACTATAATACTCGTCACAAAGCCTAAAAATGAAAATATTAAATATTTTAGTCTCCCGAAGAGAAATCGAACACACAACCGCTTACAGTCGCATACTTGTGCACTTGCACCATGACGTCCTCAATTATATTATGTTTATGTTTTGCAATACTGATTACACATTACAGATAGAAAGAAACAGAGTGTTAGAAGAAGCACTAGCGGCGTTGGCAAGAACACATCACGCACTCGAAATGTCCGTTGCGGAGGAGTTGACGAAAGTATGGCATTTTTTTAGTTAATTTTAACAACATTCACACATACATTATTATTAAATTTATGTAACGGAAATTTTATAATAAACTACCATTAATATTAGTTGTAGTATTACAACTATTATTAGTCTTAGACTCAATATGTTAAATTTTTTACATTTAGCTTATTTTTTGGCTCACAAGTGTGACCTGTCTGTCTATAGCAGCGTAGGTCCTGGATGATCTGAGTGCGGTTTACTTTTACCTCGATTTTCTTTAAATGTTCTTGTGGTTGGTGGCTCTTAGCTATGTTTTATGAAAATGAGATGAACAATTTAAGAGATAGAAAAACTTTGCCTAGACGAAGAAGCTATCTTTTGGAGGTTTTTGATAATTGTTTTAAATAGCTTAAGAATAAATAGACCTACCTACTAAATAGATAGTGCTGTCCACAAAGAGGCGCAACATTATTTATTTTTAGGACATCCATCCCAGTTTCAACAAGGAAATAACTCTACGAATATATATATTTAACATATCTAGAATATTTTAGCGCGTCGTACTTAAAATCCAGAAACGTAATATTATTTTATGTATTATATTATATTTACATTCTCTAATATTCATTAGACATTAGTGCTGTAAGGGAGGAGGAGAAAGAGTGGCACGCATTTTCGTGGACGGCTCGGTCTATAAAACTGACAACAGTCAGTATAGATAGATGTTTTTTTTAATTTTTAGAACAAAAGAAAGAAAAAGTTATCACAATCGACGAACGACTCGAAGGAGAACTTCTTTGACGTTTATGATGGTATGATATCTTTTATTTAACTATAACAATATAAATTTATTCAATTGTATGAATTTTCCAACTAAACCAATAACCTATGAGAAATTCGCG
This sequence comes from Heliconius aoede, assembly GCA_037355905.1. Taxonomy (NCBI): domain Eukaryota; kingdom Metazoa; phylum Arthropoda; class Insecta; order Lepidoptera; family Nymphalidae; genus Heliconius; species Heliconius aoede. The sequence goes on from JBAIZZ010000155.1 coordinate 468,845, forward strand.
TTCAACTAAACAAATTCTTAACCCTTATAATGTTAGTATAGAAGACTAAATAAAGATATTCGTATACTCCGTACTCGTAGAGTCCGATGACGATGATACACTAGTGACGTGCGGGCTGTCGAGTCCTTTGGGCGCGCTCAGTCCGTGGGGTAGTCCCGACCTCACGCGCCGCACGCCCATAGGCAGCACGCAGGACGACCCGGACGGTAAGGATAACAATTTACTCGTATTAGTACATGGGTGGATAGAAAAGGCCCGAGGCTGACACCTAGATGGCGTCACTATTATAAAATCCTATTATTTTTAGAAAGTGGCAACCCTCAAACGACACACATGAAGAAGAAAAAAAATCTTCTTTCACCAAGACAATGCACCGTGTCACAAGTCGCGCGAGTTTGCTTTGTCTTATTCCCTAAAAAACAAAGTAGATGTCGAAGAGTCGTAGCCGTCTTGAAGTTAGCTGTAGATGGCTGTAGACGGCGCAGATTTCAATTTAGAGTTTTTCTTTCTTTCTCTTACTTTTTCTCGTTTAAAAAGCCTGACATCAAGACGGCCACGACTCGATCGCACTGTATATGTATAATGTTTATTAAGCGTGCAAATATGACGCTGGCATTGTAAACTGCATTTCATATACTGAAATAACGGACTTCGGAATATTTTTTATTTTTTTTTTCATTTGAATCAAAGACTTTTTTTTTATTTCGACGTAGGCCAGAAAAAAAGTTGTATAATTTTATTAAAATGTGTCGTAAGAGTTTTTCGGAGAGTATTGGTTTTTAATTAATAATGTAGATGATGCATCATAAAAGGCATAGACGTACTGAGACGGATCTTCTTCTCTTTCGGGTATCCGCGGATACGGATACGAATATCCGATATATCACTAGTATAGTTATAAGTATACAATTAGTATATATATAGTTATACAATTATTAATTCGACAGGTGAACGCACACCAACAAACGATGACCAAAACTATTACACGCGACCACTCTCTGCGTCTCCGCCCTCTTCCGTCTCTCCGCACTCTCTGATCTCCGCGCTGTCGCCCGCCAGCTCACGAGGTACTTTAGTGTCGCAAGGGGGACACGTATACAGGAATGCGAGGCCTTACAGGCGGAACACCAATCCCAGGTGAGAGAGAAAAGATATCTTCTTCTTTGTCGTTAAGTATGTGCAAGCGAGATAGATAATCTTCAAAAACCCCAGGCACAGGTGAGAACATGAAAGAAATATTCGTCAATGGTAGTACTGTAGGTGCGAAAGAGATAGAAAATCTTATAATAGTGACTTGCCAGGCTTTATGAGAGGAATTCCAACCACAGGTGATAAAGATAGATGTATCCAGTGAAAGCGAGAAGGGAAATGTTGTCCAATTAAATATAAATTTAGTAGATTTTACAATGTTAGATTAGTATTATTACAGATGTTAAAACAACTTTGTTCAAGAAACACAAATGATTGGGAATATTAAATGACTTTCGTAAAAGTGAGAAAAAAGATTTTATATAGGTGTTAATAAATCTAAGAAAGTGTGAATCTAGAACGTAATTTTTTTGTAAGTGGATATGCTAAGATATTTAAAAAATATATATGTATATAAATGAAGTATGGGTTGATACAACATACAAGCCACACAAAAAATATATAATAAAAGCATATTACAATAAAGAAAATTTTGAATTGAAATTAACATTAAAACAATTCACAAAGGTGGATGTATAGACATATCTCTCTCCATAAGATCTCTTCAAATTAACCAGTGGAAGTTGATGGCTGATAAGAAGCGATAAAAATTGGCCAAGAAAATGGATAATTAAAATAATATAACTCTTATTTATATATTTATAGCTTTATAGCTTTAAAATGTGTACAAAAAAGACAAAAAAATATTATGTCAGGTTATATAGGTATTTATGCAGATTTTTTAGATTCTCGCTAAAACTCTGGAAGCATTGAGTTGAAGAAGAACTGAACACCGCACTTTGCCCCGTTACAAGAGCAAGAAATGAAAATAGTAAATATTTCATTCCTTGTGGGATTCGAACGCACAATATTGCCCTGCGCCACAGCGCCCCAAGTTGTTTTTATTATTTAAAAATTATATATATCGTTACTGTTATACTGTTTATTTTTTTATATCCAATTTTTTTATTAATCATAATAATTATTTTCTTTTCTTTTTGTAATCTGGTTTGCATTTGTTATTTATTTTTGTTTCAGTTCCAAGTGGTCACTATAAATTGCTCCGCCGTACAAATCTTTAAGTAAAGCACACTGATTGAAGCATTTATTTACTAAAAGCGCAAAACTATTTTTATAATGTAATTTACACTTTTGTTTCGTTGTATACTCCTTGGTAGCTGTCACTTATTATTTTTTTGTGCTATTTTTCTTCACAAGTAAAATTATACAAGTAAGTTGGTACATAATTTCTTATGTTTTAAATTTATGTTCTTAGCTACAAAATATTTTAAAAAAACAAAATCAATACATAAATTTATTACGTAGGAAATTAATTGTTATTTAAGGAACAATAAAAAATATCTTCACCAACTCTTGAATATCTTAATTTTAAAAAGCTATAATATATTCTTATGACTTATTCTTTATAATGAGGTCGTCGTGGCACAGTGGCACAAGGGTAAACGCCCGTAAACGCGACGGTTGTGGGTTCGATTCCCACTCGAGGAAGTGAAATATTTCTTTGTGTTTATATTTCGATTTTTCTTCGCTCTGGTGTCGAGGCAAAGCGCGGCGTTGAGTTCTGCCCCTCAACACGCAATGTCTCCAGAATTCGGCAGAAAGTGGGGAACGGAGTGTCTTAACTCCGAGGTTCCCTCTGCTTACCCTGCTGTGTGTAAAATATTTGTCACTTAGTAGATTTTCATTCCAAGTAAAATATACTATATAATAAAATAGTTATTTTTTTTCTTTAAGCTTCAATCTGTCTCTCACTCTTTGTTTTATAAAAAAATGCAACGAAATAAAAAAAAATTCTGCTGACTGGAATTTTAACTATTTACCATCTTATATCTAACTTATTAGGTCAAATATAGCTTATATGGGTCAATTAAAGGGCAAATTATTCTATATATACCTAATGTTAAGCCACTCCGTTCCCCACTTTCTGCCGAATTATGGAGACATTGCGTGTTAGTGGCAGATCTCAACGTCACCCGAGCGAAGTAATGGAAATATTGGGACACCGTAAATAGAATTAGATTCACTTCCTCGAGTGGGGATTGAACTCACAACCGTCGCGTTACAGTCATACCGTTGTGCCGCTGCGCCATGACGGCCTCCGAATTCCTCGTTTTTAATATAAGAGATATGAAAATTAGGTACTTGATGATATGAACTTACAGGAACTTTGGATAAACATATTATCCACATTTTTATTTGTTTCATCTTAAAAATAAACGATAGAAACGTCAGCGCTCTTTTTACAGATTCATCACTACATAAATCCTATATAACATTCCAATATATATTATAATTATATAAAAAATGTGTATGTATGACGTGTGTGTATAAACATAACTGGAAGTATTAAATATAAATGTCATAAAATTACATAACTCATTCGAATGCTGGTATGGAAGCTAAGAAATTTAAATAATCTGAACTTTTGAATGAACAGAAACTAGTAAAATAAAAGTCATCGCTACGACCTACCAATTTTATAACTGCCTTGAAAGTTATATGCCGGGAAAAAAATTATGCACAAAAATTCTGGAAGGCTAACTTCAGAGTGGCCACGACTCGTCGACCGCGCTGTAAAAAAATAGTTTCTTTTAATACTCTTGCAGCAACATGTGTTTCATGAAATGAGTCAATCTAATGAATTATATAAGATTTAATAATGTAAATAATTGAAACGCACAAAATTAACATTTGGACAATACTTTTTGGCATTTACAGCGACCATTTTTTATTTAGTTGATTTATGGTTATATTAACTTTTTTTATTTTATTAAGTTAGCTTAAAAGTATTAGTTTGTTGTGTGTAGCCGTACCTGACGAAAAAACTGAATAGTGATTATTCTAAAATATTTTTGATGTTTTTTTTTCATTTATGACTACTAAAATATCAAGAAATTAATTTGACATTAAAGTTATTATTTTTTTATTTTGTGTTTTATTTTACCTTTAGTTCTTCTTTTTATTGTTTCTATTTAAGAGATTGGTGGGAGACCGCAGTTAGATCTCATTTTGTGTATATAAAAAGTTTTGAATTCAAAATATTGTTACATATTTTTTGTTAATCATTTGCAGGCATGATTTTAGTAAAGAAATTATCAATTTGCTTGAGAAATATTTGCAGTACCTTGTATTGTATATAATTATATATTTACACATAAAAAGAATGAAGGTTTCATCTACCCTGCTGTATGCATGATACAGCGTGTAGCTGATTAGATTTATTTAACTTTCAAGGTTTCGTCAAGTTTTAAGACATACAGTTTGCCATTGTAAAAAGAAATCGAAAAAAAATATAAATATAACAAAATTAAATTAACCAAAAACCATTACAGATATCAGATTCAAAGCGTCCTAATCGCACTTTGTTTTGAAAAAAATATTAAAAGTAAGTTCAAAAACACTTGGTATGTGATATAAAAAATTACCATTAAAATTCTAATGCAAATCTCGTGTAGATAGAACTTTGTCGTTCTGTCAATGTTAAGACCCACGTTGGGCGCCATTTATTTTAAAGAGGGAAACAGGGGGTTTACCACCCAGCCCAGCCAGTTGCGTCGTAGCGCTCGTCGCGGACACACATGTTAATTGTGTTTCTATATATCGTGTACCAGATCGTAAGTCCGTCTGGTTACGTAAGAAATGATTAATTAGTGTCCAATGTGCTTTTATAATGCTATTTTTGTATTGGTTTGTATCCCTATTTTAATTATATATATATATTTTTCATTACATTACCTACATTTTATTATAGAAAATTAAACTCATTTTTAATACGTTACAGACGGCTGTGATAAATTACGCACTGGAGAGACGAGTTACTATAGATTTTACCTTTTAACTAGAACTTTAAGTTTAGTCTCTAAGAAGATTGAAATGACCTCATTTGCAACTATAGCTGTAACATTAAGCTTTCCTTTCGTACTTATTTGGAATTTCTAGAATATTCTCTATAATTTACTTCATTTAATTCAGTAATTATTATAATACATTTATTTAGTCTTTTGTATATTATTTAATAACATTTTCATTATATTTGTTGATTGTAAAAAATATAATTTTATAATTTATTGAACGTCGTTAATTATACAGAGTTTAAAAATTTGCGCTCATTACATCAATTGAATTTTATGCAATCTTATAAACTATTATATATTAGATAGAAGATATTGAAAATCAAAAAAATTGTGTCCCGGTGTTTCAAAGCATGCACCGGGACGTACAAATTTCCTTTTTTTTGGAATGTAAATTTGATTGGTTCAAACAAGTATCTCTTCGATTATCGCAGTACATAACGTATATAAAGCAAAAAAGTACATACCGTTTTAAAGGTAACTGAATGGTCTGGGCAGAATCATGGCAGCATTTGATTTTGATTTGAAAACTTCCACTTCTGATTTAGATGAGTGGTCCAGTTCCAGCTACGCCGTAAAGAAATATGTAATGTCACCTAAACCTTAAATATTATTCTAAGTTTGCCACCATAAAAAAATAAAGCGACTGTTAAAACTATACTAACAAGTAAGGTTTATTCAACTGTTCAAGAATATTTTCAGGATAAAATTGTAAAGAATTAATATCTACTGAAGGTCATTCAGGATAGCAGCCAGTTTATGTAATATTTAAATGATACCTTTGATATTTATAAGAGCAACTGTTGAGTTTATTACCGGCTCTTCTCAGCAGAACTGCCTTTGAGACGGTGATAGCTTTTTTTTGTATGTTCATTCGACGATTTAGGAGAAAATAAATATTCTGCTGAAATATAGAATATTTTGAATTTGAAACAAAATGTGTTGTGCGGTACAAGCATTTTCAATTGAAAATCTAGAACATCTCATGAACAACCATAACAGTTTAGTTAAACTATAAGAGTATTAACGAAAGTTGACCGAGCGTGACTATTTTCTTTTTGACATATAAACATTGAAGATCTGGATTATTTGGAGAATATGCCTTAACAGATATTTTGAAGCACTATAGACTCTTCCTCGTGTAACGGAAAAATTTTGTAGATATAAGTACATGTAAAACCGATTTTTTCTTATATTCTGAAAGAAAAATCAATAATACACCGTTGCTGTTCAATTCAGATTGCTGGAAAACTCAATGCGTCATACATCCGCCCGCAGACCGACTCGCAGACGTCCTGGCGCTGGGCCAGCTTAAATAACTTGTTCGCGCTTAATGCTATGACCTTGCTATTTATTAAAAAACAACCACTACTTAATATCACTTTAAAGTAAAGGTCTTAACACTATGTTCCCTTCGCTTTCCCTATTACGCTAAGAAAAGTTGGAATAAAAAAGATATAAAATGTTTATCTATTACAAGAAAAGAATTTCCAAGAACTACATAAAACACATAATGAAGCCCTTGGATCGCATCTTATAATATATATTTTTAAAGTAGATATACAACAGTATGGTAATGAGGGGATCGCACTAAATATGTATACATTATATTTTAGTATATAACAATAAGAAAGGTTAAGATACGCCGTGTACATATTAACATAAGCCTAAGGATTATGTTAATGGTTTTGACCCTTCTAGTTTGTGACGTCGTTGGATTATATAACAGTAATAGTATCAAATTTTATGTGTTACTACTTCTTATATAAAAAACAACATTAATGATTACACAGGAAGGGAACATAGTGTTAAGACACTCCTTTCCCCACGCATCGCCCCAATTTCGACTCATTTCGTGTTGAATGACGAAACTCGATGTCGCATTTTGTCCTCTTACCTGAACAAAAAAAAAATATATATACCTCTAATATATATATATATAAGAGTTTAGACGTAAGATAAAAATATGTAGATACCGTGAATTGAATGTACGCTTTGCTTTAGTCGCCCCGGTCTTCACATTCATTCTATTTAGGGACTCTTACATGCCAGTGCCCAACATCAATGTCTAAACACAACAGAATACCTAAAACCCAATTTCATTTGATTAGTAGTCATATATATAATCGTTTAGCATAATCTTTAATTGTATGGTACTGCGCCACGATGGCCTGAAATATAATAATAATATAATTATATTTCAGGCTATCATGGCGCAGAAGCACAAGGGTGCGACTGTAACGTGACAGTTTTGGTTTCGGTTATTTAATATTTTTTTATTTCTTCGCTCTGGCACCAAGACAGTGTTGAGTCCCGCCACTAAACAAGCAATGCCTCCCATTCGTTGGAAATTGGGGAACGGAGAGCCTTAATGCCAGATTTCCTCTACCTACCCTGCGTTGCACGAGATACAGCATATAGCTGATTTTATTTTTAAAATTTTCCTTTGTCACAACTAATAATAAATTTGTTATTTCGTTATGCATTCACCCTTACTAATTCTATAATAATAACTTTGCCTTGGACTTTCTACTAAAAGAAAAATTATGTAAAAAGCTGGCGCTACTAAGAAGCCACTTCTGGATGAGTATAAAGTGTTTTCTTCAATAGAATAAAACAAAACGAATTCGCCATTTTATGACATTACTAAAATAGTTTCTTTATTTAATTATGAATTACTTGGTGTGCAACAAAACATTGAAATATAAAAGAAACAATCAAAATAAAACATCATCATGAATCTTTTTTGTTTATTTATCAAAATTATTTGCAATAGTTTGCATTTCACTCACACCTGCATATTTCCAAGTCCTCTTTCTTCGTATTCAAAACCTCATATTTTGGTTGGTTATTCCTTAAAGTTTTAATTAAGTTCGTTCAAGACAACGTTGTTACATAAAAGGATGGGAACTAAGTAAACAAAGACTGTAAACAAAGTAGTACCAGTGAAAGAGTTTTGAAGTGCCTCGTGACGTCGCGAACGGGGACGGGGGCGCTGGCGGAGTAAGATGGAACATGACCGCCGGCTCTACAAGTATAGGTAAGCATTTCTTTTTAGCTTCGCTCTGTATCCCGCACACAGCGGAGTAGGCAGAAGGAACCTGGGAACCTAGTGTTATGATATGATATTCCGTTCTCATTAAGACACTTCTGTTCCCAACTTTCCACCGAATTCTGGAGGCATTGCGTGTTGAGTGACGGAGCTCAATACCGCCCGTTGCCTCGTTACCAGAGCGAATTTCACTACATTTCCTTCCTGGAGTGGACATCGAATCCACAACCAGTCGCACACCTTCGACAGACCACCTTCATTAGGTGCATACGTAAGTATTAAATTCATTTATTTGTTATTTCGAAGTTGTACGGATTAATACCTTCTTCTGACCTGACTCGCATCATGACTAAGTGGGACTGTCTTTAAAGGGAAGGTTGTGAGTTCGATTCCCTCTCGGAGGAATGATTATATTTATATTATTATCATTACACCATTCGGTAGACAAAGTAAAAGTCTACACCGGGGTCACAAGTTGAAAGTATTTAATTTATTTCTCGTACTCAAAAAACAAAAAGCAAAAATAACCGACATAAATATAATTTCTATAACCAACTATATTCACAACTCTATTAGTGGGGAACGGAGTGTCTTGACACCGTGGCTCCCTCTGCCCTGCTGTGTGCGAGATACAGCGTGAAGCTAAAAAAAAACTATATTAATAAGACTCGAACCTCATATTTACGTATATCTATCTATATATATATTACAAATAACATTTTATTTCTGATTTTTTTTGAAACTACAAACAATTTGCGCTTGATACTTTAATTTACGTTTTGTTGCAATATAAAAGGGTTAGCTGGAGCTGACAGATTATAAATAGCCTCACAGCGTCATAATCAATTTCCTACAGATTGCCTCTCGGAATAATAACTGACAGCCCTCGGGCGGTTAGTGAAATATGATATAAAACAATTAAAAAAAAAATTAATAAGCTATGAAAAACAACTCTATACATATTCTCTGAATAGTCGCAACGGATAATTGACATATTAACTCAAACCGCGAGTAAAGCTTATTCGCCCGTGGTAATTATATACAGGTGCTAAAGTTGTGGGTTACTGCCCTGCTGGATATTAAATGTAACATAAACATAGGTCACATTTAAATATAAGGTGACATTTATTATTCAGCAAATGAAATCGTGGAAATTCCATTCCAGAATTGTTCCATTTTATCACCAAGAACAGCGATGTGACTACGATTTTTTCACTCTTCATTTTTTTTATACATTTAACAAAAAATAACTTATAATGAATTAGCACACGACTTGTCATGCCTCAGGCCCAGCAGACTAAAGAGACTAAAGAGAGTATTAACCGTCGTTACACCTGCATTGCTTGTGTACATTCACTAAAAGGCAAAGCTCAGTATGCAATATCACCAGTATACGTTAGACTAGGAATTTATTAAAATAAGTCAAATAAGTAAATGTTATCAGTCAAATTATTTAAGAAAAATAAAATAAAATAAATCCTAAATACACAACCTAAAAAAAAACAAAAAGCTCTTCAATAGTAACAAAATCAACACGTCAATCCATCTTCACATATCCAGAGCAATTCAAATCATGAACCCGTAGCCTCCAAAGTGGAAACAATAATATAATTAATGGTCAGTATGCGTTGTACATAATCGTACACTGTTACTAGGGTATTACAATCGTAGCGGCCGTTAAACGAGTCACCTAAACATAATAACGATATAATTTTATAACAGTATAAAAGATAGTTTTAGTTTTCATATACTCATGGTAATATCTAAAGTTATGAATCTAGCTAATATGTTGTGCTTAGCGAACACGCTAGACCAAGTCGAGTATTGATTTGTTTACCACACGAGTATCTAGATACGGAGGCTGCAGGATGCTTTCACGATATCGGATATCGGCTATCGATGAATAAATAAACGCAAAGTGGATTTCAAGCTGGAATTTTTAATGTGGACTCAGCCCGCCGATATATTTTCCCTTTTACATATTTACAAGGTCTCCCGAAGGTCGCAGAAAGGTTATACGCCATTTACTTAATGTTTAATTATAATAAAAGCACAGACTGATAAACTTTGAAAGAGACCCCTAAAGTTCACATAGATCGTCAATAGCTTGATATATACATAAGTAATTTACAAATCAATATTTGATCATGTTTCCTTGACGCATTGCAAAGCGAATGACTGTAAACGCGACGGTTGTGGGTTCCTTTCCTACTCGGGGAATGAAAGATTTCTTTACTCTGGTAACAAGACACAACGCTTGTTGAGTTCAGCCACTAAAACAAATGTATATGTAACTGAATATTAAGAAAAATCTAAATGAATGGACGTTTACTGACATCACTTTCAAAGAGCGCCGATAACGTACGCGTGGGGGTCAGTATCGATCGCGCTCAAACAACGGCCGGCTCGCTTAATAAATGTATTTATCCCGAAGGACCTTTATGTAAGTCAATTTAGGAGAAAAAGCTGTCACAACGATATTGTGCTTAAAATATATAATACTGTTTATGTTTTTGAGGGATTGTTTTTTTTTTCACGTAGGTGCTATTTTTATCTAGAAAAGGAAATTTAAGGTAGAAAACTAATATATGTTTTAAGCAATATAATCTAACTTTCAATACATTATAATCGTCAGTAGTTTTAGATAGACCCACCAGCTAGATAACTACCCAGCTCAGTATAAATAAACGTTTACCTTATTAAAGCCACGCTCGCTTACACAAACGTACATACAAATACACCGTAACGCTCTACATCTTGTTTTATTACTGTATTATTTATGGGTGATATGATAGAGAAGATTGAAAATGAAAAACATTAGCGTTCTAACATTCACCACGCGAGTGTCTATCACTAAAATAATTCCCCCGAGCAGATAGATAATATGGAATCCTGAAGTCCTTGGAAGCCTTCCAAGTACCTTTTAAAGAATTATTTGAGAAATACACTAACTAAAAAGGTTACATATTTAAGGGAAATGTTATTTACTTATATTTTGATTGTTTTTGCTTCACGCTGTATCCCGCAAACAGCAGAGTAGACAGAGGGATCATGGGAACCTAGTTCTAAGACACTCCGTTCCATTTACCGATCATTCTGTTTGATTTATTTTCATTTATTTACTTACAATGGCAACCAAGCTATTTTGTTGGTTAACTATTTATACCCGTAAATTATAATGTAGCGCATCTCTCATACAGAAACATTAGTCATCTGGTCACAGAGACAAGGTCGCGGCGTGGATCAATACTGACTGCTGAGTTTGACGCTTCCCAACTTGGGCATCCACATGTGTTTTTGAACCTGACTTACATGTTGTTATTAGCTTATAATATATAACATTTTCAATTAGGGTTGAAATTATATACTACAAAAATATTTTTTTAATCAGGTATGTTTTTTAAATAGACTTTATGTAATATACTTTTTGAAAAATGTACGTAATAATAATTTTTATGTACATGTACAAACAAAACATTAATTTTATGAATTTCTTCATAACGTTCCCGTTTCTCGTATTTCATTTCATTTTTAATTTCGTGATTTAATCAAGCGGCAGCCAGTCAGCTTTATTGAAACTCGTCGATAGATTAAATGGCCTTGCCAGCTCTACACGCTGTGAGCTTTGATGAACAATATTTACCTACTAGGTACATGGTATATATGTATGTCTTTGCATTTCTCTGTGTATACGATTAAAATAATGAATAACTATAAGGAATACTAAGTTATCGTGAAAGTAACCGAATTTAACACTGTAGGATATTAACTATAGTACAAACTATGTAGCCAATTAAGGTCACCTAACGCTCGTTAACTGTAGCGGTATTTTAATTGTCACACACATTCCGTGTCTTTTAAGGCAACTCTATAGCTGTCTAGACATTAAAAGCTAATAAATAAAATAAAATTGAATGTCATTTGACATGTCCAGAAAATTAAGTATCAGGCAAACATTTTCCAAATGAGCTCCGATAGAGTAATTCATTATAATTGTGTTTCATCCATGAATTTATCATATAAAGGTCTCGAACAAGGAAAAACCTGGAGAAAATATGTGAAGAATAGAAAGTATATAATATACCAAATATACTAATGTGATAAATGGAAAATGTGCTACACAGCGGAAAAAAACATTAATTTAGGCACGAAGCCCTATAGCGATTAGTGTGTGAATATATATTCTCGAAATTCTATGAATATTATTTAAATAACTTTTGCATATTCCTTATATTAAGTAACGTAAAACGATGTAAACTCCGCTATATATATTATATTTCAATTAATTTTTACATTATAAAAAATAACCAGCTAATCAAAAACTAGAAAAAGATGTCATTGCCACAGAATTTAGGTCATGGACATACGAAAAGTATATATTTTCGTATATAACGTAAATTCTACGTACCCCTAAACTCCGTCTCTCCCTTCGGCGTATCGATCGATGGAGCGACCTTGAGCCTGGAGACCAGGGAGTACAATGAAATGATTTTAAGAGGAAAAGTACACAATGTGAAGCAAATAAGGTACGTACTTGTTGTGTAAGCTTTAAAGCATTTTGAGGTCGAAAAGGTATTAAGACTTTAGTATTGCGCGTTGTGTTACATTGTTTTGTATTTTATTTCCACTATTTAATATATAAATCTTTGTATTTAAACAATTTAAAAAGTGCATTTACTTAAATGTATTTCAAATCTGCTGTCTGAAACATCTGTTTTTTCAAAAAAAAAAATTAAATCTATTTATCTCTCCACTAACGACTTAAATTCTATATTTTTTATCTTTAAATTTAATTTTATGATGTTAGATTTCAGCTTATTACACATCTTATAGCTGTCTCTGAACTTCGCTTAAATGAAAGTGTAGATTATCTCTCACGTTTGTAGGTAACTGTGAATATTTGTTGAGTACGACAGCCTGATGGTTAAATGGTTTTTAAGATAATGAAATTGATTGTTTGTGTCAAAATTTATAAATAATTATTATTTTAGAATGGAAATTTTAATTGAAAATGTAAGTATGATTCCAAATAATACAATGATCTTTAATCTTTTATATTGTGATCGATCGATTTAAAAAATATATAAGTCGTGAAGACGTTATATAATTACACATACAAAGTAATACTCAATGCCCATACATTAAATTATATCAATAGTTAATACTTTTTCAGGACCTCTTTACCAGTTGCCCAATTCAGCCGAGGCGACTTCTCTCTCTGGTCGGTCCTGAAGAACTGCGTGGGGAAGGAACTGTCCAAGATCACAATGCCTGTCGTGTTCAACGAGCCGTTGTCTTTCCTGCAGCGGATGCTGGAATACCTCGAGTACGCTCATCTGCTCAGGATGGCGTCGGAACAGACTGACCCAGTCGCAAGGATGGAATATATTGCTGGTTAGTGGAAATTGCTTAATTAGTCATTTGTCAAGCTTAATTAGTCATTTGTCAAGTTTGAACATTGTCTGAACACTGTCATTTGCCGCATAATTTTGGACGTGTTTAGGTAAAGGCCTACCACTAGGTTCCCTCTTCCATTGCTCGCACTAAAAAAAAAGGAAATAATTAAATTTCTTGCAATAAATAAAAGTAGCTTTCATTTATGAAAGCAATTTGCAAAAAGAATTTCACAGAAATTAATCTTCTTTACATTCACTTAAAGTTTAGAAGTTTAATAAAAAATGTTTTCATCATTCACTTGTTACGAGAAAATACTTCTTTTAAGAATTCTTAGTATATAACGAATCAATATGCTTACTTTCTATATATAACAATTTGAAATAGAAATCGATAAATTCAAAATATAACTAATTATCGAATTATTAATAGTACTGATAATATTCCATGAAAATTATTTATTGTCAATTCCTAGCGCTTGTAAGAACAGAAAGCGCGACGTTGAGATCCGCTAGTCACTATGTTTAAAAAATAAAACAAAGCGGAGAGTGGAGTGTCTTAGCACTAAATTTCGTCTGGCTTCTCTGCTGTGTATGGGGTTATAGCCTGTGAGGTATCGAAATGTATCATTTATTGAGATATCTTATCAGTCTCAAATGAGTTAAATTATATAGTCAATTGCAAGTAGTAGGGATTGGTGCGTTCTGGCTCATTAAATTGATCGCCTTAT
>JBAIZZ010000155.1:499024-553834 GCA_037355905.1 Heliconius aoede
ATAAGGCGATCAATTTAATGAGCCAGAACGCACCAATCCCTACTACTATTGCAAATTGCAAAATATGAAATAGTTTCATAAAGCTCAAAAACAAATGCAATTTTTTGCACACCATTTTTATTTCCCCAATTTTAGTTTCCCAACTGAGGTACTTATTGTGAAACGTAAATAAAAGATTACTACATTTTCAGCCTCGGAATTTTTGTTAAAGAATGCCTGCCAGACCGTGGCGAGCAACAACTTGTTTATTTTATAATTCAACTTCCACGTAAAATTCTGTTTTATATATTTTTTAAGGAAAATACATAAAACAGAATCATCTACAATATATATATTGTAGATCGAAAGGTATAGCTAAAGTATCTTTTTAAAATATCATCTACCTACGTGTCTATATCAATTAATTAGAACGAACTAGATGAACCAATTAAAGCAACTCTACGACATTTAATAACAAGACGTTCAATATTTTTTGGCCATAAAACTCATATTGTATTGAATATCTTTGTATGCAATTAGTGGCTTTAAATTCAGATCCCAAATCACGTAGTATTTATTAGACATAATGTGACGACATTACTCCAAGAGACTTTTCTTATAAGGCCAAGAAACGTTAGTTCTGGCTGATAATCAACAAATTGTAGAAACCTATTTTGCACCAGTTAAACAATTAAAGGTTTAATATCTATTTACCTGTATTGTATTTTACAGCGTTTGCAGTAAGTGCGCTAGCATCGAATTGGGAGCGTCTGGGGAAGCCGTTCAATCCGCTCCTCGGTGAAACCTACGAATTAGAACGAACAGAGTTCCGAGCTGTTTGTGAACAGGTACCTGTTGTTATCTACAGTATACATTATCTTTTCTTATTGTAACTGCACATAGCAGGGTAGGCTAGTGTTAAGACCCTTTGTTCCCATTAAGAGGCAAATTTGCCACGCTATCTATGCCTGCCAGTATAACTGGTTTAGTGCGAGTGGGACTCGCCCACCGAGGCTTCCGTACCAATTTGAAGATGACAAACTTAAGTTTGCGGGCATATGCACTCATGATGCGGGCATATTGTATGTAATGAACTACAAATATAAATTTTTAATTATTTTTTTCTATGAAATATTAAAATATTTTATTTACTTTTCGGAAGCTGATGATGATTACGCGGCGAATTTTATACAAAATGCAGCAAAGTCGATGCATAAATGCTCGCCTTTGATTACTTTAACTTAAGCCTGATTTTTACTGAGCTTCAAGAGACCACAGTTCTGATTATTTCATATTAATTTCAATTGGATACCTCAACACGATCACGAGATAAATACTCTTGATAGACGGACAGACGCACACCAAAATGATCCTATGAAGCACCTCAAAGCGAACTCTACATTTTTACTTTCTGAGATTCGGAACCCTAAAAATATATGCACTTGCAAATACGTTTGTAAATTGAAAATATTTTTTATTTTTACAAACACGATATTTAAACGTTTCATTAAAATGCTCTTGCACTTTGATTAAAACTTTGTATTTACAAAAACCAGTAGCTTTCTTACACGTTCATTGCAAACTTGTTCATGATTAAAGTGTGATACTCTACAAAGGCTACAAAGTTAGGACATAACTTGAACAACCAAAGACGAGCTTTTAATAGAGCTAAGTGCTCGCTCAATTAATAACTTGCTACTTGCATTCGAGCGTCTCTACACTGTAACTAAAATAACTTTATGAAACTCGTTCGTATGTTATTTAGTTAATTTGTCTAGAAACATGAGTATTCTATAGCTAAATGTTAAAATTTTATGACTTAGATATAAGTTGGGCTAATGTTTCTTGCCACAGTCAGTGGGGTTACCAGAGAGCGAATTTTCACTGTATTGAAGAGAAAAAGTACAAGTCTTCAATATTACTTTTTACTTACTTTGTTTATATTGGCTAGCAAGACAGACCACAGAGTAGCTTATATAAAGAACGGCGAAACAAAGATGCTTTCAAAGCTATTGACCTTACCCTCGATACTCCTTTAGTAGTTAGATAAAATAAACTGATTAAAACACATACATAAGTACCAACTAAGAGAACTGACTGACTAACTCTGTATAATGAGTGAGAGAGGTAGAAAAATGTTAGTAGGCAATTGAAATTTTAAAAATGTTTACTACATGACACTGATGTTGATAATTTTTATTTTCAACCCATTTATTTCAGGTGTCACACCATCCTCCAGTATCAGCTTTCCACGCAGACAGCCCTCACTTCGTATTCCACGGGTCGGTGCACCCCAAGCTCAAGTTTTGCGGCAAGAGTGTGGAGATACAGCCTAAAGGACATGTTACTGTGGAACTACCTAGGTAAGATAACAGTAATTCTCGGTGTATACAATAGAATTATTGGCTTCTTCGCTTGATCAAATGGAAATAACTAAGAATTGTGTGTGACACATTATAACTTTCCGAAGTAACTCAGTTATTTAACTCAGTTAACTTAATGTAGTTATTGTCTATTTTCGAAAAACATAAAACAAAATGAAATATAATCTAAATACAAGCAACATTCAGATGGGGTGAAGCCTATACCTGGACCAACGTCAACTGTTGCGTTCACAACGTGATAGTGGGCAAGCTGTGGATCGAGCAGTACGGCGCCATGGAGGTCACCTGTCACGGCGGCGCCGGGTTGAAAGCTAATTTGGCTTTTAAGCCCGCTGGCTTCAACAACCGAGATCTGCATAGAGTCGATGGATTTATTATTGATCAGAGGTATGTATGATCTTCGAAATAGTAAGTCATACACAAATATGTACAGTGCGGCCGATGTGTTGTGGCTTTTTTGGAGGAAAATAGAGGATCTAATTTTAGCAAATATGCGCAGCCATCTATAGTTCATTTAAGAGCCATTTTAAAATTTTGTTTAAGAATTTTCCCTGCAACTATTTTTTATACCATTTTTATATGCCTAAAAGTGGATAATTTAAAAAAGAAATAATATTGAAAAATGTTCAATTTCCAGCAAAAAGCGGCTCCGTTTCCTCTACGGCAAGTGGACGGAGTACATAAAGTGCTGCAGCGCGGCCGCACACGACGCGTGGGCGCGCGACCGCGACGACACGCCGACGCAGCACACGCCCAAGAAGGTGCTGGCCAAACTGAACAGCTTCAAAGTGGGTGCGCTGCGGTCTATGTCTATACAGGACGTAAGTTCATATTTCTTTTTTAGCTAGACACTGTTTCTCCAATAGCGGGATAATCAGAGGGAACCTAGTGTTACGACTTGGTCCTCTGATTTGTTATGTTGCTCAGCTCAACTGGCATCTCACAATACACTAGGTTCCTTCTGCTTACCATGCTGTGTGTAGGATACAGCATGGTGCTTATATAATATATATATACAATAACATTAATGTAATTTTATTTTTTTCTATAAAACATGTTCAATAACTAAATATATTCAATACAAAGAACGATGAAGCTGAAAATTCCGAAGAGGTGCCAAAGCCGGATGAATCGTTCAACATCGATATACCAGGATCTGTCACACTGTGGGAGGCTAGCGCACGCCCAAGTAACAGCGCACAGGTATAGTCATGATATAATATATTTTTATTTTAGCATAAATTTATTTCATTATAAAATATTATTTATTTGCTATTTAAACGTTGACTTAAATTTTATTATTTTATCTTTTACTTATGTACAAATACAACAAAAATAACTTATAAATCCACAGAAAATAAAAAAAATGTTTTGTTATCAGATTGAGGAATATGAAAATAATTTATTCCTCCGAGTGGTCGCACTCACCAACACGATAACTTACGTTTAAGATACGATAGCCTCTACTAATTAATATAAAAAATCAAAAAATCCCATTCCAGTACTACCAATTCACCGAATTCGCGATGTCATTAAATGAATTAGAGCGCGACATGAAAGGGCAGCTGTGTCCCACCGACAGTCGCCTGCGCCCCGACGTACGCCTGCTTGAGCAAGGGGACATCGACGGCGCAGCCGCCGAGAAGACGCGCCTAGAGGAGAAGCAGAGGACTGCTAGGAAACTGCTGAAGAAGAACAGCGAAGGGTGGAACCCGAGGTGAGCTTTGCTTGTGTTTTCTTTTGTATTTTGTGAAGTCTGGAAGGGATGAAAGAACAATTACGTCCGGATATACACATGTTGCAAATAAATAACGTCTCTATTTACTTCGCTTCCACTGGGAAACTGCTGAAGAAAAATAGGGAAGGTGGAAGTTGAGATAGAATTTTCTTTTGTTCTTTGTGGTATATGGAAAAGATATGAAAGGACTATTAGGCCACTGACATTCGACTTAGGCCAGACTCATGCATGTTAGAACAAGCAGATAGGCCTGAGGAGAAATTGTTAAACTGATGAAGAAGAATACTTATGGGTGGAGTTTGGTAGTGTTGTGGTAGGGTATAATTTTTAGTTTTGTTTACACTAAACTTAAAAGTTTTAAGTAAATGTGTAATTTCACATTTACTCTAAACAGTCTCTAATGCTTAAAATTCAATTGAGATGATCATGTGCAATATTTCTGATGTTTAAATAATTTCCCCAGATGGTTCAGTCAAGGCACAAATCCCTACACAAAACAGGAAGACTGGCTCTACAACGGCGGCTACTGGGACCGCAACTACCAACACCTGAAGGATGTCGACATATTCTAGACGCTTCCGTATTAAATTATTTATAATAGTAGTATGTCAATGTTGTTAGACGTATTTTTATATATAAGTAAAAATAATGTCGGTGTTAGTAGCGTTCTCGTATATTCATTGGTTCTATCCGATTTCAAATGATTGGCTACTATTGTAGGAAAAAGAATAATCAATATTATGAAAGTGTCCCGCTAAAAGCTTTACGCTCATAAAAATATTAAATAATGTTATTTTGTAGCAATTAACTCTATAATAAAATAAGTTGCGATATTACGAATTTTATTAACTAAATAAATTATTATCACTTGTACTTCTGATATATCTTCTTTGATATATCTTAAAGTTTGAATATAATTCACAAAGTCTTTCATTTGAATTGATTGTTTAAATGCGGTCATGCTTTATATGATAAAATATAATAGTCGACATTTTACATTTATTATTAAGGTTTATATCTGCAAATAATGTCTTAGTTATTATATTAAATATTCATAAGGTAATAAATAGTAACATAATTTAATATAAAACAGAGCTACCTTAATATCTGTTAAGTTATATTCATTACAATTGTTATATGTATTATACTTTGTATACATGTGAATATTTGTAGATTATATGTTATAGAAGAGGCCGTCGTGGCGCAGTGGCACAAGGGTGCCGCCCGTGGGTTCGATTCCCAGTCGAGGAAGTGAAATATTTTTCTTTACGTTTATATTTCCATTTTTCTTCACTCTGTTCAGTTGCTCAGTTCTGCCACTCAACACACAGAATTCGGCAGAAAGTGGGGAATGGAGTGTCTTAATACCGAGGTTCCCTCTACCTACCCTGCTGTGTGCGGGATATAGCGTGAAACTAAAAAATATATCCTCAAGAATTTGCCACACTAGGTTCCCATGGTAGGTAGGTTCTTATATATATGTATCTATGTAACCTACCTGAAGTTCAATAAACTATTTTGCGTTAATTTTGTTAATTGATGTGTAGTCTAGGAACTTCCGATCCCGTCGCTAGCTAATTTTATTGTTAAATATACATACAATTACATTTTAATTATAACGCTTATTTTAAATATAACGGAAACGTTTAAGTTATGTTTAAAAGATATATTTTCTGGAAAACTAATATGAATTAAATTGCAATTCAAGGAGTATGTAAATAGTATTAATTATAAGTTATATTATATATTTATAGATACAAGACAAATATTGTCAGGATGTATGTATTGCATTTTTTTAACATTCTTGGTGATTAGCAAATTATTTAAATTTTGTTGCCAATTTCAAATGTAGCTCAAATATAATAAATAATAATTATAACGTGTATGGTTGTACATAAATATTTTTGCATTATATAAAATGAATTCAAAGTTTAAATAGTGATTAGTCTGAATAGATCGTGACATGTGTGTAGAGTTAATTGTCAGGATTTAAAAAAAAACTTCACATTCGGATATTTTCTACATTTACCACAATAATGTCGTATAATTATCATAATTAACATCTCTTATATTATGATGTACATTTATATTTTTATTAATTTTCTATAATTGATATACTAAACATATAGCACGATGCATCCGAATGTGTATTCCTATAAGGTCTTTAGAATGTGAATATCTTAAAATATATCTTGAAATGTATACCCAAAAATAAATAGATTCCAATGTGTACTTGCCATTTTACTTATATTTCTCCATTATGATCCATTATACTCTATACAAAAAATATATTCAGAATACTTCTAATAAAAAATATTTTTATTTCAATATTATTAACAGGTACATTGCAGCATGTATATATGCATGCATATATGTCTATATAAAATAAATGTACTTAAAGTAAAATGTACTTTGATTCTGTTAAACAAAAATAATTAAAGAAAGATTTTATCATTTTCAAGTCAAGAAAGTTGATTGAAAATGAAAAGATCCTCTTTTTTGAAGTTGGTTGAAAAGAAATTGAAAGTAGTTTTTTCTTTTAACTATTACAGTATAATTATATCTACTTTACTATTCTTGAAGTGTATTTTTTCTAATAAAAAATTATTCATTGTTATAGGATTTTCTGACAGATACTCCTAAAAGTAACATGGCTTAATTGAAATATTCAGAAATATTTATATAATTTAAGAAAATATGTTTTATCGATTGATAACATCAATTATCAATATTTAATAATAAAAAAAAACAAAATTAAAACAAATAATAATTGTTTATTCCGTTCATTACAAATACCAATGTTGACTTTCGTACAACTCTTACCTAATTAAATACAGTTACTATATTTATATGGAAATTGTATAAAGCTTAAGAAATTTATAGTGACATCCTCGATAAAGTGGCAGAGATGTTACTCATTACTTTTTTTTATTAAATATTAGAAAACATAATTTTTTACAAATATAAGAATGTCACTTTAATAATGCTTATATAATAAAAATCTTCAAAAACAATTATTTTTATATTCAATATTTCTTTCTAGTATAAAATTAACCATTAAAAATGCACTAATAATTGACTTATATAAAATGACTTATGGCACACATCCATGGTCATTGAAAGTATACATATTATCTATATAGCTGTCTAATCAAAATACAGGCACAAGATAAAAATGTATATAAAAATTTAAATATATATATTTTTATATATTATTGATGTAATTGCAAATTTTTATAAATTTTCCATTATTTTGCAATATCATCAAAAATATTTTCGTATCACACAACCTGTCACCATTTAACCAAATAACCTTATCTTACCTTACCTTAAATGTAATCTATATACAATACTTTAATAATATATATTAATTGAATTGTTGAATTAATTAATTTATTTAATTTTTTGTATAAATCTTTAAGTAAAATTTAAATAAAAATGTGAATTAAGAAAACACAAACAAAACTATAATAATATTCTCTCTGATACAGTACACAATCATTAAATTTTCAACAGATAAAAATTATTCATTTTATTTAATAGTGTGTTTAATAATTCAATTATTTCCATGGCAAGATAACTTACCTACTTAGTAAAAAAGTTAGTGTATTCATATATTTTTTACAAAGATATTTTTTTTACATTTCCAATACATATATAAATACCATAAGAACATATTATAGACGCTTTTAGTCTACGAACAGGCTTAGAAAGTTTATTTAAAAACAACAGCTATAAAAATAGTCTAAAAATATTTTTTTAATATCTTTTATTATGCACAGAGGTATAATGTAATATGTATAATCGTAAAAAATAGATAATATTTGGTCCCAAATTAATTGTTAATAAACTATTGCGCTTCCAGTCCAGAATCGAGGAAGTCTTTTATATGAAGAGGCACTGCTCGAGGAAATACTCTGAACATCTGTAAATTGATATAAAAAACATATGAGCAACTTTTACTGTATACTACGTCATTTTCTCAGAGTATAAATATGGCGATAGTGAATTCGATTTCGTATTAGAACATTGTTTAAAAAAAACATTGTTCTTATATTTTTTGTTTTACGCCGCTGCGCCACGGGTGCCTCATACTTTTCCCTATAGTATTATATAAAAAAATATATACCTCCAGAATTTGGAGAACGAAGTGTTTTAACACTAAGTTCCCTCTGCCTACCCACCCTGCTGTGTGCGGGAACAGCAGGACGCTAAAAAACATACATTTTGAAGACAAGCTAGTCTTTCCAAATGTATCGTCATTATTTTAAATTACGTTAATCATGTAGGCTGAATCTATATATAAACGTCCACTAATATATTCTAGATTACTACATGAAATTATTCACAATTGTATTTAAATCGCGTAAGGCGGTTAACTATATTTATTTGAAATCCATAAAAAACTAAACAAAACTATTAGTTCATTGTTTCATTATCAGACATACTTAGTGAATTTTATATTGTATTTGTTTGAATTTAGAAGGCCTTGTTGCGCAGTGGCTTGGTTCTCGACTGTTAAAACGTGTAAGTGTAGGTTCGATTCCAGTCATGGCAAAAAACATATTCAATGATCTTACTTGATTTATATAGTAAAGGTTGCTAGGTATTGTAATTTCTGTGTATTCCCTTCTGACCGCATCAATGATATTTTCGACGGCTTCTTGGGGTGAAAGGATCTTCATTAGAGACGGGAATTTTATTTTGGGATTCTTGCAAAGGCCGGTGTCCACGATGTATGGACATATGCAGGTTAGTTTAATCTGAAACATGTGTTTTTAGTTATATCTACACTAACAGTACAAAGTTAAGGATTTTGTTTGGTAGAACGTGAATCTTCCAGTTTCCGTCCAATTAAAAAATTGTGCGCTAAAGCCTTCGTTTTTATTTGCAACTGGTGAATATTATAAGTGTTAAGACTAACACTAAGTTTCTGTGCAGTCTGACTTCACCTGAAGTTGAAAAACAAAAATACAAAAGTACTTACTCCACTAAAATCTCTCTGATCCTCCCTCAGTTCCTCGTGTATGGCCTCCATTATGCCTCTAACTGCGAATTTAGTACCACAATACGGTACTAAGTTACGAAGACCAATCACTCCCGCCATTGAGGACATGGCTACTATGTGACCGTGGTTTCTTTCCATCATGGCCGGGAGGAAGGCTTGTAGGGTCTAAAAGGTAATTAATTTAATATAAGCCAATTGTGAATAATGAGTGCGAGTTCAAATCTCGGTAGAGGATAAAATTTAAGAATAATGCAGTATTTCACCGTTCTGCTTCTTTTGCGCAATGAGTCGGGAAGAAATTAATGAAAATAATAACAATAATAACCTAATATCAAACCGTACTGTAATATCGTCTTGTCTTATTTATGAAGTAAAGGCGGACACAGAAATGAAAAAGTAGATATCTACTAGGAAAGAGTTCTCCCCGGCGGGGAATCGAACCCCGGTCTCCCGCGTGACGTTGATTACATCTTAAATAATGAAAATATAAAGACAGACTCATATAATTAAATGAACGCTTACATCTCTAATGTATAACGCTTCATCAATAGCAACAAATTTACCACTAACTAACAAGATGACTAAAGTCTACAATTATATTAGTAATTTTATTTAATTACAATTAATTAAAATAAAAATATATAACTTACAGGGTTGGATTTTTTAACTTAATTATATTTAATAGCTCTATGTATTTTATAAAAGCCATTTTCTAGAATAGAATGGAAATTTTCCTGAGGAAAACTTATATAAATATTAATTAATATTATTAAGTAATATAAATATTTTATAGAGGATTGCAAATACTAAGTAGTAGTTAACATAAATTATAAAATTTGTGCATAACAATTTAGTATAAAAAATGTATAAGATAGGATATTAAAGTTCTTATATTTTGTGTTCAGCTTCACGCTTGGTCCTTAGCGGGGGTCACTCTTCATTCATGAATATTTTTTGCCCACCTTTCATTACTCATTCTCTCGACGTTTCCTAGAGAATGTCCTTCTCATTATTTTGCCATAATATAAATATACCTCTATATATGTGCAAGTAAAAATTATAAATAAATCCAATTAGTTCAAAAATTTTGAAATTAATACGCGTAAATAAATTTAATATATATTTTTTAAGCTACAAAAATACATTTTGACATGCGGCATTCACAAGACATTTAGTATTTGTAGTCTGTAGGTCACATGACCTTTTATGACAGTTGAAAGTGGGGACTTTCATAGACAGCGCCTACTTAAATTATACGTCCAGCTGCAGCTAGTTAAAGTAGAAAACGCTCGTTTTTAAATAAGTTTTTAAGAATAATATAAAAAATGTATATTTATTATTTATTACCAGACAGACCCTTTACTCCTGCCGAACGTCCTGAAGGTTGTTTAAAATTTTGGAAAATGACTTTAAACTATGAAGCTTTAATTTTAAATATATTATTAACGGACTATTTCAAGACCCCTCATAAGCACTCAGACCAATCCGCTCAATCTTCTTCCCAAAAAGAAATTCTATCAGAGGTAGCGCCCCACTTTCAAGTTAGTGAGTAGGCATACTGTCTCAACTAGAGTAAGTAAATAAATATCCGTTCCTACGTTTTAGAGTAAATAAACATGATTTACCCATAAGTGTGCCAAGCAGTTAACTTCAAACGCAGTCCGTATTTCCTTCTCCCCAGTCTGTAACAACGGCTTGCAAGGCATGATGCCGGCGTTGTTAATCAAAATGGACACATCGCCAACCTCTTTGCGTATTTTATCGGCCATTTCGTTGATGGACGTCCGACTTGTTACGTCGCACCTGAAATTTCATGTATTACTTTAGTATATATATACTATACTTTAGTATAGTACTTTAGTGCTTACTGGGCAATTTGAAACAACTGAATCACGCACTGACAACAACTGAGTCACTTGCCCCATTTTTTTGGCTTCACACTGTCGAACTGATTTTGCGTCGAACAGGATAAGCAGAGGGAAGCTAATATTAAGACACTACGTTACGTCTGCTCAGATTTCGAAATCATGGCGACCAAACGTCATGCGTCGTAAAAACTACTCACTCTGGCAAGAAATAACCTGAAGGTAAATGAAAATAATTCATTTCTCCGAGTAGAAATCGCACCTACAACCAATGCCAATCTTCAACTTTAATATTTTAAATTTAGTTATTTCAAAAATCAAAACCTAAAAACCTTTTGTAAACTACGCTGCAATGGCATCAGTACAATAAGGAAGCTAACCGTACACATATCTATAACTTTTGCCACGACACTATACTTTTCTAATGGATATGTGAATTATCAAGAAATGTTTATTTTTATTGAATAAGTTACAAAGTATTTACGGATTCATTTTTAAGCCACGTACATCACGTCATTTATTGATCGATAGGTATGGTCTACTTCGTTCTCCAGAGAGCTCGAGATTCGGTACAGAGTAAATTAATAAAAGCTAATAAAAATTAATGCATTATAAGACATAATGCTATTGAGGTCAAAACAATAAAAGATTTTCACATCCTATAAATTAGGATATCCGAGTCGATTAAAACATCGTATCATTATTTAAGTATTTACATTAACCGCCTCGCTTTCCCGAGTTGTTATTTAATCTTAATCTCCCTAAATAATACACTAATAAATAATATATACTGTATTTATCTCCACGAGCTTAAAAAAAAAAGTTATTAAAATACTCTTTATTGTACACCGAATAATTAATTACAAAAACTGTTACAATGATACATGAAAAAGCTCAATAGGCGGCACAATAGGAAGTTTTATATAGAACATCACTAGCTATGTTTACCTTAGCTTACCTTACTACAAAATCAAATCACTGAGCGTGTTTGTTTTATTTGGCATCGACATAAATAAATTTTTGGCATAAATTTTTTTAAAAATTATTTTTGTTTAACAAAATCAAAGGGTGAACTTTATGTCAAATAATTTCTTAATTCGTTTTTATTTTTGTTAACAATTAATTTATTGTTAACATAACGTACTGAATGGCAAAACGTAGTACACACAACACAAGTATATTATTAATATCTATCATATCGTATATATATATATATATTATACTAATCGAAAATCTATTCTTACTTAAATAATGTTTTTTTTTCTGTTTGTCTGTGCGTTGGCTTAATCGATCTGAGTTGTAGTTTTCATTATTGTATTTTGGCGACTACTAACTACCATTAACGTTCCGTGTTAGTTTTATTTAAGTCCCGCTACGTTAAAATATTTAAACGTTTCCTGAACATTTTTTTCCTTAGTGTGGAACAGTACTTTAAATGTGTTAAAAATATTTAATAACTCTCTTGCCAAACCGTAATTTTAAGCAATTATTTTTGAGTAGCGGAAATTTGTAGAAATAACCCTCTACAATGCGTGTAAGAATTTCGACGTACTTGATGAAAACGTAGGCTTAGTGGTCAGAGGTCGAAGAGGCGCGGGTTCGCGCTCACTACGTTCAAATTTTTATAAGTTTCCTAAACAAGGAATAACATTATACTTACTGGTAACTATGGGCTTTCCCTTTGACCTCCTTAATTAATTCTACTGTCTCTTGATTACCAGTGGGGTTGATATCGACACATACTATAATGCCCCCCAGCTTCGCGAACCTTAGTGCCATTTCTCGACCCATACCGTGTCCCGCACCTGTTATCTGAGAAAAAATAAAAAATAAAACTTCATGCCGAGAATACGAAGTAAACTTCCCTTCTCGAAGAAGAAGAGAAGGAGATCCCTCTGTTCCCTCTGTTCCCACCTTGCTGTGTGCGGGAGGTCCTGCCTTGCTCTGGTAACAACGCTAACACCACTGAATATGGCAATGCCTCAAATATTGCACGGGATTTTGAGAGTAATATATTACTCTCTTTATCTCTGTCTGTGGTGTACCACATATTTCCACATAACGTTTAAGCAATGTTGTTCTTGATGATATAACGAAAAGATTAATTAATAACACAGAGGACACATCAGCCGAGTGTGAAAAGTGTGAGGATGCAATGTCCGGTGAAAAATATATTTTTTTAGATTGGCATTTTTTATTGATATCTAAAAATAAACTATATCACATTATAAAGTACTAAAAATAAACTATATTATATTATATTATATATATATAAAGTTAACTGTCAAAGTAACCTCCATCCAAATTTCACACTCCTTTTGTATGCTGAAACGAAACTTACAGGTTTTATAAAATAACGAAGGTTTGGTCGCAGGCTCTTGGCATCAATATAATTATGTTTATTTAATGATAATTTGGAAAGTATCTAATATATTGAAAAGGATATTTTAGACTACAATTATATTAGTATTTAGTATAGGTGATGTATGGAAAAATTGTTTGTACATACCAATATAATTTCTCCTTTAACGCTCTTGGGTTCGGGAGGCACGAAGAACTTGTAAATACAGTACATCCATGTCGCATACATTTTCATGATGAGAACGATAACTTCGAGTGCCACCACTGCTCCTTGGTAAATCTTCATACCGATGCCTTGTTCGTCGGTCCTGTAGAAAAAAAATATTGTAATTAAACATGTAGTCTTAAATATTTTTTAAACTTATCAAAATACTTAATATGATAAAAAATATATAAATAAATAGATCTGCTTCGCGTTGTATCCCGCATACAGCAGGTTAACCTAGTGCTATGACACTCCGTTCCTCACTTTCTGCCGAAATTTTCGAAGCATTGCGTGTCGAGTGGCGGAACTCAACGAAGGGGCTTTCGCCTTGATGTCAGAGCGAAGAAATGAAAATATTAAAATAAATAATCGAGTGGGGATCGATCCTACAACCATCGCGCTACTTGTGCCCCTGCGCCACGATTGCCTCAAATAAATCTTACTCAATATTCTGCAATCTTCTATTTGGAAATTTTAAAGCTCTCGCAGAATTAGGTTAGTTACAATATTGTGTAATACAAAACGTTTAAACTTTAATACTTGAGTATGGTCAACGGTTGATATGATCTCGATATGCAGAGAGTAGTAGAGCTAGTGTTAAGACGCTGTTTTCGTGCGGCTGAGCCACGACGCCTTCATCGTGTAATAACGAATAATTAATTATTATAAGTTTATACACTACATTTAATTTGTATATGGTCACCAGATAACCTTTCGTTTGTAGACATGGCATAATATCAACAATGTTAAGTGATAATTAGTCTCCTGATCTATGCATATTATTAAAAAGATAATATTGCAACTTTTACCGGGTGGGTCGAACTCACATTCAGGAAGAAAATAATAAATCAAGCTAACTTCAGTGCGGCCACGAATCAGCGGCCGCACCATATATAGTTATACAATATATTTTTTATACGTAAAGTCAATAACTATCGTATCTATACGGTAAATTATAGAAAAATCTTCTAGTTTTTTCATGAATATGAAGCAAACCAAACCGTGGTTAAATAAGATTGAAATAAATAATGCTTGAGATTAGTTCATGTCACGCTCATAACATATCATCAGACATTTTCTATAAAATTTTCCTGTCCAGTCCTCTACCGCACCAATCAGCTTAATAGGCACGTAGCAAATTGCTATAAATCATCCAGTTACTATATTATGTCGAATTACAATTGTTGCAAATCTTTGTACAATTGTAATCTTTTTATATAATAAAAGAATATAAAAGTCGATTCTGCACATGAAAAATATAAAAAAAGTAAATATTAGGCCGGTTAACATCTCGATTATAGAAGCTAAAAACCATTCAGCAGAATTCTTCTGTGATTTTTTAGACAATATTGATGATATTAATAAAAATAATAAAGGATGTATAATTGTCGGGTCTAGGTCAAATTGTGATGTAAATATCACCGTAAGATTATAAAAACCGTTAGTTCATAAATTTATTCGTAAATTATAAACTATCCAAAAATTGTAAACGCTTTAAGCGCCGGCCCTGATTGGTCGCTTTTACAGCAAAATCGCGTACAAATACGCGTTGTGACCACAAAGCTAATAATCTACAAAATGTGTCAATAAAATGAAACTTTATTTATTATCTGAGTAACTTATATTGAGAATATTTTGTTTAATATATTCGAAAATTAAAAAATAAACCATTAATAATTAAGATTGTATACTGTGACTTTGGTATTTATGTACTAACACCTCCACAGGAATGCGGATGTTTATGTGCAGGTTATTTTTAAATTTAATAGTTTCTTGTCTAACCTGCACTTGAAAGTCGCGTAATCTGTAGCTTCGGTGGCATTAGTTATAATAAATAAGTAAATTTTGATTGTGTCAATTTGATACTTGATAGAAGTTTTTTGATGTTTATATTTCCGAAACACCATATTAACAGATCTAAACTGAATTATGTTTAGATGACGTGGTGACGTGAATCCATTTTAATAAGTCTTCTGTAGGTTACATTCAATTAAAGTAGATGGTACCATGTTAAGATTGTTGCATGTTTACTTTGAGGGTAAACCTTTAACACCTAATAAATTACTTCTAAAGACAAAGGTTACATCTTTATCAAAGCAATGGGCGTTTCACGATATAATTTAATTTTATTTTATTATTTAAATATATAATTAAAAGCACGAGACCGTTGGTATTTTAAAAAACAATAAGATTTGATGGAAGTGTCTTAACGCTGGGTTACCAGGTTCCCTCTGACTACCCTGCTATGTACAATGGATACAGCGTGAAATTTTATAAAACGGCATGTATCGAATAGCGAGCAATATATTTTGCTCTTATAATTACTAGCAATATTTCCTTAGAACTATATATACCATTGAACAAAGCGATAATTACATAGAATTAAAATGTGAGAGATATATATATATTACAATACTTTGTACGCGTCGTGCATAGGATTGTAGACGCGATACTACTCACAATGAGCCAAATAGCATGTGGGGTATGTGATTAGATAATAAAGTTTTTAACCGACTTTCAAAAAAAGGAGGAGGTTCTCAATTCGTCGGAATCAATGCCGCTCTTTGTATAGACACCAGATCCAAGAAATGAAAATATAAATATATATTTTATTTCTTCGAGTGGGAATCGATTCCAGAACCGTCGCGTTGCAGTCACATCCTTGTGCCGCTACGCCACAAAGGCCTCTGTATATTTATATATATGTACATATATGCACGTATGTATGACATGTACATTCATATAAGTTTTGCTTTGTGCCGTTTGTGTTCATTGTCCACTACTACTAGGACAACAATTAATTTTGTTCCGGATTGTTGAACATAAATCATACATATACATTTTTCTGCCACTTAGTGACCTCGGTTGACCTTTGAAAACACAGTATCAATGATACTGGAGGAAGGTTAAGTAAAAAAAAAATAAGGACCCTCCGGAGGGCATCTATGATGTGGTTGATGACAGTGGCCGGAGTGTTAGGCGCTCCGTTCTCCCTGACCACCCCGCTAGGGATACAGCGTGGAGTTAAATATAAATCAAATATATAAATATAGTTTTTTGAACGCGCTGACTCTAACAACTACTTTAGCACGGAACGCTTTAGCCGAACGCAATCGCTATTATATGACGTCAATCCATTCCATCTAACCCATTGTACCTGCGGTTTCATTTATATAGGTAGAATTTGTACATGCGGGCAGAGTCGCGGGAATAATATTATTATACCCGCGACCTTATACCTTATAATATTATTATAATATTATTATTATTCACGATGGTATCAATAATGCTGTCGTAGTACCGTAAATATATCAGAGACAGATTGTTTAATCTAATGTCTCTTAGACAAATCACAAATTCGTTTGTAGTCGTTATATAGAGGAAAACTGGAAATGTGGACTGTTAAAACAGCCGTGTATGACAACCCGATAAATCAGTAAACGCTTAAGCCAAATCTGGTTTAACCGGTTTTTATGTTTGCCCTCGGCTCAACGGCTTATTATGACCATGAAAACACAAACAATCTTTAGAATTAATTAAAAAATATTTAATTTTCTTTTATTAAATAAATTCTATAATATTTTCTTTTTTTTATTTCAGCAATAGCGACATTAAGTGTCGCTATTATACAGATAGCGATTCTGTACAGACACACAGTACATATTAGTTGTATATAAGAAAATATTAAATCCCAATAGTTAGCTGCCTTTTTTTATGTAATTATCAATTATTGTATATAACATATATTCGCTAAGTGAAAAAAAAAACCTTTCGCATCTAAACAAATACAATTTGATTACAAAGTAGTATCTACCACAACGTTATTTGTGTGGACTTCATAATTATCATGGCCCTCATGTACAATGGATGATACAACGTTTGACCGTAATGGCAACGATTATGAGTTCGATATTTACTCAGGTAAATTATTATTTGTTTTTATTTTTTCCCGTTCTCGTAAAATAAAGCGTGGTTGAGTTGCAACTCAACAACGCAATGACTCGAGTGAAACAGGCATAAACATGTTACTTATTATTATAACAACACGCCTCAACTACGTACAGCTTCAAATTGGACAGGTACCTCTGCACAGATTACCTACAAACTCTTATATATAACTATCATGAGGCCAGTCTCTGCGTAAGGGCACAGGCAGGAGGAAATTAAATATATAGTAATATATTCATTTCCTCGCTCTGCCACTATTGCCTTTTTAATATACCATATTAAAAAGGCAATAGTATACTGGGAAGCAGAAAAATATTTCTTAGATCTATGTGACCTTTGAAAGTATAAAAAAAATATACTTTAAACTACTATTTATGGTTAAAGTTCAAACGTTTGTAGTAATTCGGTTGCCCCACGACCGCGTATTGCACTCACCTTCACATTGACACACATATTACGATAGGCGTATACAGGGTACAGTGAAACGGTGACGTTGTGAAATTTCAGTGTAGTATAGTCAGTGATATGTACATATGTATGCATGTACTTACTATTTCTTTTAACAGATGAACTCTAATTAAATTGAAAGATGAATTTATTACGATGTAGGTACGTATAACATTTATTTATGGGTTATAACTCGAAATACAAGACGAAGAGTACAAGATCAGCGAGAACAAAGTGGATGATTTATTCTTATCTCGTACAATATGGAAAAAAAATAGTTTCCCGCTGTATCCCGCACACAGCAGAGTAGGCAGAGGGAACCTAATGATAAGACAAATTCCCCACTCACGAAATTGAAATTTTTGGGGGTCAAATGCTACATTTAAATAATTATTATATAATATTATTAATATTTTGTTACAAATTTAATACCATCGTTGTGCAGTGGTCCTAAAATTAGGCGGAAAGGAGGGAACGGAGTGTCTTAACTCACTCAACAAGTTAATAATAAACAAATCTAATTGTGAATATAACCGAATGCGTTATTTTGAGACTTAAAAATAATTACATTATTAAAAGTCTGTCTAAGTGCCTAACATAAGTCACTTAAATGCTTACGTAAGCCATGCAGCTTTCTTTAGGGATAAAGTTATATAAGCAGTTTAGTTAAAAGCTCAAATATTATTGAGTGCCTGTAATAAAAACGAGTATGTATATATGAGGCCAGTCGTGGCGCAGAAACATAAGTGTGTGACTGTAAACGCGACTGGTTGTGGATTCGATCCTTACTCGATTTAGATTTCTTCGCTCTCGTGTAGAGGGAAGGCGCGGCGTTGAGTTCCGCCACTCAACATGCAATTCCTCCAGAATTCGGCGAAAGGAGTGTCTTAATACTAGGTTCCCTCTGCTTACCCTTCTATGTGCGGGATACAGAGTAAAGCAGATTTATAGTATATATTGAGGCCGACGTGGCACAGTGGCACAAACGTGCGTCTGTAAACGTGACGGTCGTGGGTTTGATTTCTATTGGGACGAATGAAATATTTAATATTTTCATTTCCTCGCTTAATTCGTATTTTATTTATTTAAAAATATATATAATTAAATAAAAAACAATTTCAACTGGAATGAGCTGACGGTTTTAAATGCATTTTTTAATTGATATTGTAATAATGTAAAAAATATATAATTATTTTTAATATACATGCTTTTATTACATAAAAATAAAAATATAATATAATAAAACCACATTTGAAATAAAAATATTAACTGAATTGTGTTATGCCTTATTTTATTTTCTTATAATATAATACAATTCCAGGCATCAGTCACTCTCATTTAGAGATTTACCCGTGAGTTAGACCTGCAATTATCAAACGTTTCAAAGAATTTTCTAAATATTTTATAGTGCAATAGCATTATAAAATATGTAATTTCACTCTTAAATCAAATGTCAAATAGCAATAATGACTACTAGAAGTAAATCACGCAAAATATGTTAACATTGATATTTCTATACTCCACAGATTTTCTATTGTATTGTTTAATTAATGCAGCGTCGTTTTTTTTTCTCAAACTCAATGAGAAGAAGTCTCGTTTTTCTTGAAGTTAGCTCGTTATATTAAATTGAAAATTTTATGCTATAAATGTTTTTTTATGAATTAAGATAAAGTAGGCTTCTTACTTTTAAATTTCCCGGAAAATGGACATTTTTAAATATATTACTAAATTTCATAAAAACAATTTAATAAACATTTATTGTTTTTTATCTTTATAGTCTCCAAATTTTTACTTACTCAAAACACAGAACTCTCTTCTTGCCAGATTGTACCATGGACACGTTGAACCACATAACACTAAGCTTAAATTTAAATACCTGCGACCTATTGAAAACACACTATTTGATATATACAACTATAACGTTGTAGACCCAAGAAGCGTGCGGCGTCTGAGGCAGACTTTCACTAATGCATGTTGCAGGTGCAATTGCATAATTGGAGGAAGTTTCGAAAACTGCAGGCGTCCTGCGTGTGTATCCTTCCCTAATTCCGCTAATATCGATATGTATAGTAAGAATTAGTATTTCATTATGTACGTCTTGGTTTTTTTTACAATATTAGTCAATTTTATGCAGTACAACGTTGATAATATATATACCAGATATCAGACTGCACAAACAAATCTGGACAAGCAACACCTAACTAACATTCATTAACCTATCCGTGCTAAGTGCAGATTTTATTTAATACTGACGTTGTCAGTAACCCTGTTATTAAAATTAATTATAAAAATCCTACTAAATCTGTTATTAAGAAGAATTATAATTAAGAATCTTTAAAAATGATTTATTTGTAAGATGTCATTCGCAAAGATATTATTCGCATTATCATTTGCAAGCTATCACGGCAGGGTATTGCACTACTGCAACCAAGGAATTATTACGTATTTTGATGGTATTAAGATAGTAAGAGGTAAGCGGATAGAGGTAAGTGCGGCAATGGTAAAATAAAGCGAAAATGGCCAGAAACCAAGGAGCAGTCGGCCATGGCTACTAGCGTGAACCTAAATATAGAGAATCACGTTTAAGTATGTTAATTTAATTTACTACTGTTAAACAACGCTGTTTTTTCTTACCAATTCGATGTTTTATTCAAACGTAGTAAATAGGCAAAAAAGTAAATAGGCAATTTTTTTATGAAAAAATAAGTACTTTATTAAAGATCTTTTGTATCATTGTCATTTTAGCGGCAAACATATATATATGGTTATTTTGTTTTCATTTCAGTTCCTTTAATAAAATATTTATTTTTTTTTTTTGAATCGACATCAGAATAAAATAATGTTTTCAGATAGGACAGGCATTATTTAAGTCAAATTAAGAATTTTAAAACCCAAAGGTATAATTTAATTTTTTTTTCTTTTTGATATTTAAAAAAAAGGAAAAAAAAGTTATTTGATGACCAAATGCAAATCATAGAATATTTTATAAATAAATGCAACTTATATTGCTTTTAAGATTTTATTTATATACAATCTTAAAAGTTGAATGTGCGTCCTTGACATTAAAAAATTTCCATTATTTTTTTTTTACACGCCATATTGTAATTTTTTTCTATTTAGAAATGCCAACATAAACATAAAAATACAATCTGATATTACGAGTATGAACGACAAGTATTTTTCTCTTTATACAAATAAATCGTTGTATTGTGGTTTGTGGTATACCTACAATCTCGTGTACCGTACATGTGGTATTCCTTACATTTCTCAATACATCGTTGTAATCGCACTGTTAATATTATAGATGTACTGTGCCGTAACCGACGGCGTAACCGATCATTAGAGACTTATATGAATGAGCTAAACATGTTACATTAAACGCTAACATACAAAATTCGTTCTTATTTTATTGCTAGGTAATATTAATTGTGGGTGCTTCGGAAAAGTGAGAATAAGATATACGCTCTCGAAATATAGTCTTGGAGATGGACGCTTTAAGGGTCTTGGACTGAAGTAAGACACGAGTCCATCCTCCGAGAACTCGAATTTGGACATTTAAAACGACGGCCACGACCGCTCTGCCAATAGCGAAGCGACGAAGAAGTATATTCCAGATTCAGATAAAGCTTCACGCTGTATCCCGCATACAGCAAGGTGGTAGGAACTTATGTTAAGACACTCCGTTCCCCACTTTCCGCCGAATTGTGGAGGCATTGCTCGTTAAGAGACGGAACTCAATGCCGCCCTTTGCCTCGATACCCGATATGTTTTAGATGCACAACCATTTGCAATTCAGCTCGTCAGAGCATGATTTTGATTATACTCTGCCAATTAGCGACACAATATAAGTGAAAATACAATACTATAAATCAACATGAATATTTTAACAAAAAATATTTTATTTTTATTAAAATATTAATTGGAAAATTCTTTCTTATAGAAAATTTAATAATTGGATATTTTTGGAACAATTCTTATTTTTATTTACAGTCTGATATTTTTTCTTTTTATACAGTCATTAGTTTTTATAAAACGCTATGGTTGTAAATTCAATTCTTTATTAGTATCATTACTCCAAGACTTAACGTTCTCAAAACTGAACAGCGTCTCTACACAAAATGTCTTCTTATTCTATCCTTTTACATGCAAGAAGCGCGTGAACATAAAGAAGAATGTGTTTAAAAAAAATGACACGTGACCTTCGGTAGTATTGTAGTTGTGCCACTACAATAGTAATCGATTTATCAACACTCATGATTATTTTATTATGGTTAAATGTAATGATGGCAGTTATTTATGTTGGTAATAGATATAATATGTAAATGATATAATGTAAATAGAATTAGTTGAATAGTTTAACAAGTTCGCTCAGATATTGTACATCATCATGAATAAGTTAGTGAACAGCCACACTGGACTTGGTACGTAAGGCCTCCGTGGTCAAAGGAAAAGTAATAGTTATGTATGATACACCACATATATATATATATATATATATTTAAATGTGTTTGTTTTTTTGTTTTTAAATGTCTAAGTGCCAATGTAACTCTTCACACAGGCACAGGTCACATGGAATCGATTAACGTGATTTAGATATAATCCGTCCTTTCCAATGAAAATATTTTTTCAACTGGTTCTTAACATTTGTAGCTTTCTAATATTAGTATTGGCATAGATCACGGGATTGTCTCTGCAATACCGTTTCGAGCGGGACTGTCTTTTTGTATATCGTATCTGAAATTACTAAGCTTATATCAAGGTTGTTAATAGTACCTGCATTGTAAAAGCTCTTAACGACAGTTCGCGTGACTATGCACGTCTCGTTACACAAGCGACACGCATCCGACTCACGCGCACGCGATTAACCTTATACGTTTTACGTGTAATGTTTGACATTGACTCCTGTCCTGGACCATATATTTCAAGGTTGTATTTAAGCTTCCAGACAGATCTGATATGGTTTGGCTTAAGCGTCACTATAAGATATTGTATTCTGAGCATACCTTTCATCACAGATGAGATAAATACAGTACTATACTATAATATTATGTGTAAATTATTTTTCTGTAAAAAATACGTTCTGAAACCTAAATGCGTAATTGATGTAATTACGATTAATATATAATTATAAGTACATAATTAAACCATTTGCTATAAACAATTAAGTATTCTAGGCCAGTCGTGGCGCAGAGGCACAAGCGTGCGACTGTGAGACAGGTTACGGGTTTTATTCTTCCTCGAACAAATGAAATATTTAATATTTTCATTTTCTCGCTCTGGTAACGAGGCAAAGGCTCTAGAATTCGGAGGCAAATGGGGAAAGAGACTTTGCACTAGGTTCCCAGGTTCCCTTTGCCTACCCGGCTTTGTGCGGGATGTGTGTGTAGCTTCAATTACTAAAAAGAATGAAGTAAATAAATATGTTAATTGTTTAAATTCCGGACAGAAGCTGCTTATTTGAAATTATAAAACTCACCAAGGTGCCTTTGATAATATATCGCCATTTTTTTGCACGTTGGTCTCGACAGACGCCATTTTTTCAGCTGAAATTAATATAAATTTTCATATGAAAATATCAACATGATAAATATTACATCGTGAAACTGATCTTACTGAAGGCGAGCTATTAGTGGACTCGATTTACACCGACGAGTAGATAAACTAAAGACTACTAACATATTATCGTTCCAGAGATTTATTTAAGGTATAATTAGATTTAAGAACCAGATGCATTCTTTACATTTTACCATGACACATATCCGTTACTTTATAATAACAGATTTGAAGAAACTAAGAATTGAACTGAATAAAAGATTTGTGATTAACTTGTTCTCAAAAACATCTTTATCATGTGAAATTTATATTCTATATATGTCACAATAGAAAATAAAATTATTCATTACAAAGTAACGCGAGGAAACTAACACATAATTGATGCCAACTTCGAAGCCAAGAAATTCCACATAATGACAATGAAATTTTTTTGTTTAGTTATTATTTTATTGCATTGTAATACTTATCAAAAATAAATAAATATTTAAGTATGCTGATTAAAGATTGTTAATTTTCGATACTTATATGTTAATATAAACGGTAGATACCTATTAATATTACAATTTTACTAATTTTTGAGATCATTTGTACCTAAATCTCTATATAGATCTTACAAAACGTATACACATATATTTTTTTACTTCATTTCAATTATATTTAAACACACATAGTAAATAATGAACATATATAATAATAATCAAAACATACCTAATTTAGTTATCCAATATCACAGTCAACAGTTTAATTAGAAATGGCGGGAAATCGCACTAGATCCCGCGTGCAACCAACGACAGACCGCGAATGACTGGCGTCGCGATGCGTTCCGGAATTAGGTCGTACGGCTGAGGGCTGACAAATGACCGGTTTTAGTTTATCTCAATGACATTACACATATTTTAATTATGTATGTATATATCTTAAAATAAATGAGGGATGTTGAAAAAACTGTATTGATTTTATTTTATTTTTTATTTTATTATTACATTTGAATTGAATACAATTGAAATGTTTAAATAAAATATTCAGCACTTGATAGTGACCCTGATGACTTTGATCGGTAAAAAAAATAAAAAAATATGACAAGAACAGAGAGTTTATTGACTTTCTATTATAAACATATGTCATTGTAGGAGTGTTTTTATCTCTATATAAAAATATTAATTGATAATGTGTCGCCATTTAACGAGAATGAAAATAATATATTATCTGAAAGAATTGTATCGCTGACAATAAAATAAAATGTAATTATATATTTATGTATTCAATGATAAGTAATTATGATATTATTTTTATTCCATTCAAGTCATGGCAAACAGAAAGGATGTTACCAATTGACTTTTCTGATGCAAATTTATCTCCTTGAACTCGTTTTATCTAGACAGAGATCATTTGCAGTGTGTTTTATTTAATTGAATGTATTTTATTAAAAAGTTAATTATAGACGTAAGGTACATTCTAGAAAATATTATGTATTTAAAATTCTAGTATACACACTTGAACTATTTGTATCTTTCATCTTTGATGTCAGATGTACTTCTACACGATCTCAATATCAAAATAAAAAAAATATATAACAAGTGGCGCTTATGAACATGTAAGTGTATATAGAAAAGTGAAGTGAAGTGAAAAAAAAATACCTTCTTACAATTTAACCTTAATCAGAATATTTCTTTGCAGGTTATAAAAAAAGGAACACGTAAGTTTTGATTTGTAAATCCTATATTTATGTGATACAACATGTAGTGCTTATAACTATTTCTCATATATAACGATAAAGGCATGTGAAAGCTTAAATTTATAATTCTCATGTCTATATCAGTAGATATTTTAAAAATTAAACGTGGTAGAACTTGAAATTAAAAGAATAGATACATTATAATAGTGTAATGATGGTATATAAATTATTACATATAATAATTTTGTTATCTTTAATTTGCAATATTATGCACAATTTGCCATTACATATTAAACAATAAAATTATTTTAATTTTGTGCCATTAATATATAAACGCGGAAATGATTTCATGTATGTATACTTGTATACAGTTTATAAATTTCAATGTTTATTCCTTCTTCCTACTTTCGATTAACGTAATTAAGTCGGCCTTACTGTTGTTTTTTTTAATGAAAATGTTAAATCTTATTTCATAAAAAATTATATATATTTAAAATTAACCTTTTCTTAGGTTTATGTACCACGGACTATAAAGCGACGCTAACATCACACTGTATACCAGGACTGGGTTATTATAGTTAGAGCGTTTCGCTTTGCACTGTTCAAATATTGTCCTAAGTCTCTACGAACACTAGAAGTAGTGTGATGCTATCGCTGCTAGAGTGTTAGTTTGTAGGGTTCTGTACTTTTTAAGGAAAGAAAGGAACCCTTATGAGATCACTTTGTTGTCCGTCTGTCTGTCTGTCTGTCTGTCAAGAGTCTTTATCTCAGAAAGGCTTGGAGATATCGAGTTGAAATTCAAATCATATACTCAGATTTACGGTCCCATGATTTCCTGAAAAAACTTATTATTACATTTACTTAAAAAAATGCGTTTTGCGCTTATAACGCGAAAGATGCGTATTTCGACACTATAAATGGAAATTAAATTAAAAGGGTATTTCCCGTTGATCTAAAATTATGAAATTTGGCACCCAGCATCGACAGGTCGTACTCACGCTTATCCTAAAATAAAAAGAATGTTATTAATAGAAAATTACCTACCGTAGGAAAATCAAGAAACTTTAAATAAAATATTACTTGGAACCTAAAATATATCATAAGCTAAGCCTGAAAATGGAAATCGGTCGGGATCCATACTTTTTATTTAGAATTTCAATAGGAGGCCGAGGTGGCTCAGTGGAACAGCGTCTGACTGTGTCCAATCGCCACTCGTAGAAATAATTTTATTTAAATTATTTCCTTATTATACCTTTTTCTCGCTCTGTCAGACAAATCGCAGCCATGGATTCCACCATTTAACGATAAACATGATAGGTAGTATACATACATCGTAAAATACGTCACAATGACAGATCCAGTTATCCTTACACCATTATTATTACAGAAAACACTGAATTAACAAACTGCAGGTTAAACGCGTTCAAGGCCAACTAAATGAAATTAAATGTTTAACGACAAGATCTCTTAACTTTTAGCACAGCAATTGTTGCGTTATTCTCAAATATATACGTGTTGGTTATGAAAGCGACAGCCATATTACAATATGTTTGTTAAATTAAATAATAAATTGTTAAAAGATTCTATAATAATTAATTAATAGATATGACAGATATCTTTTAACAATAAATTGTTTAAGGAGATCTGTCATATTTAATTAGTACCGTACAAGATTCCCCACACAATGTGGGGAATCTTGTATCAAACAATATTTTTGTATCGGTCTAAACTCTAAGGAAAATTTTATTTTATTTCCCATTTCCATTAATTCTAGAATCTTAACACATTAGATTTTATTCAAAAGTAGAACAAAATTTTTCGCAACTTAACATATATATTAATATTTTCCTAACATAGTAAAATTACAATAATATTTATATAAAAAATATATTATAAGGAATATAATTTACATATTTCCTTGTTTGCAAATTTCTTTTGTATCTTATTGTTAATTTATTTATTTGCTGTATCCGCATATAGCAGTGTAGGTAGAGTGAACTTTATGTTAAAACACTGTACTTTCCGTTTGTACTGTAATTTTGTGTGAAGTGGCGGAACTCAACGCTACGTTTTGTCTCGTTGTCGTAGAAAGAT
This sequence comes from Heliconius aoede, assembly GCA_037355905.1. Taxonomy (NCBI): domain Eukaryota; kingdom Metazoa; phylum Arthropoda; class Insecta; order Lepidoptera; family Nymphalidae; genus Heliconius; species Heliconius aoede. The sequence continues at coordinate 526,282 of JBAIZZ010000155.1, forward strand.
AGTTTTCATTTTCCCGAGTAGGATTCGATCCCACAACCTTCGCGTTTACAGCCTCACACTGTACCGTTGCAATACTGCAGCCTCATATTTGGAATATTAATTTTATTGACTTTTCCATTAACAAGCACAAAAATAGTGCCACTCTAAGAAACGTAAATAAATCTTTGAGCAACTTTTACCAATAGCCCTAACAAAGGTCAGTAACATTTCATAAAAATTCCGTCCAACCTTGAAAGAGAAGGTAGACGCCGTCAGTTAAGCCAAAATCGCTTTCTAGTCCAAGGTTCTCGTCTTAAACACGCGTGGGCTAACACTCTAGAGAACTGACTTCGCTTAACATTTATGCAACGTTAATATGATGTTTATATTTTCATAGATAGGTAGTTTTGTTATGATTTTTTTTTCAACTTTTGTTAAGTAAGTTTTAACGATTTAGATTTTAGAAATAATTATGTGTTATATATACATTATACACTTATAATTATGTTCTATATGATATTACTAGCCTCTCAATGTATAACAATCTAAACTCACATAGTGTCTGTAGAAAATCGTATCCAATAGGTATAATCCAATGTAATCTAGGAAAATATTGTAATATATTCAAAGATATAATCTATAAGTAGGTTATATTATAAAGCTGAAAACCTAGTAAAGCCTGACGTACTATCGCAGGAACAAAGAAATAAATTTCTGATCGTGTTGGTTTCCTCGATAAATGATTATAATTCTCTAAAGTGCAGTATAATTTCTGAAGAATCTTAAAATAAAGTATACTAAGGCTTGGAAGGGACAAAAGCAACATTTTCACTATTATTACAGCACTTAAAAAAAGCAGCTACACGCAGGTAGGCAGAAGGAACTTAGTGTTAAGACACTTTTCGTTCAATTTTCCAAATATATTCCCGATTGGGGATCCAACCCATAACCATCGGGATTACATGCCTTCGGCCACTAAGAATAAAGAATGAGAAAACCGATATAAACCTATATAAGAGCATATATGAAGATTATTTCCTGTCGCTTATACCTATATTCTATATTTTTTTAAGTTTCCAACGCTTCCACTATAAGCTTTGACACATACTGTCTGACTAACGTACGCCGATACCATAGTTTGCCCAATATAGATTTGCATCATTGTTTTTTAGAAATATGCATTTCTTACTGATATGTTTGCGGCTGTCGAAACAGCGAGATTGGCCGAAAACTTACCGGTTTTAGGATTTTGCAAGTAGTTGACTTCGATAGATAGATGGAACGAAATCGTATTTTAATGTACCTATTAAATATTAGGTATGTTGAGATATAATTATAATTACTATTTCTGACATCGTTTTTATATGATGATTGTCGCTTACAAATGAGGAAACTGTAGATGTAACAGATAGTGGGTTCAATTTCCACTCGAAGAAATGAAATATTTAATATTTTTATTTCTATGCTCTAGTAACAATGCAAAGCGTGGCGTTGAGTTCCGCCACCCAGCACGCAGTGCGTCTAGAATTCAACGGAACGTGGGGAAACAAACACTCCGTAAGATACTAACCGAGTATCTTAATGGGAACGGAGTGTTTTAACACTAAGTAGGCACTATGCACGTTCTGTCCTATTAAATTTGTAAAGTCACGACTAAATTATTATATCGATTTAAATAACATTTTTCGTAAATAACGACGGAAGAACGATCGATTCCAAGCATATGAAAACTTTTATAGTGAAAGTTCATATTCTCGATATCTATTAAATATATCTTTTCCAAACTTGAGCAGAATAAGCATATATCTTTTTTGAAATTTGAGCATAAAATTGTTTTATAATTAACTTATGAACTAAGTTACTAATTTTTCTTTATTTATTTTGTACCTGTACTATATTATATATTTAAAAAATAGGAAGCTTATGCTTTAACATCTATCGAAATAATATATAACTCATTACATATACGTTAGCCACTAGATAATAGGTGTACGAGGTTGTTATTGGTTAAACATACCTTAGGTATAATAACAAAAAACCAGCTATGGATATATATTGATACGTTTATTTCCTTATCCGTGTTTATTTCCTTAGCGTGTTAACCCATTATTGTTAGTGAAAAGAAAACCAAATTAATTATTAAGAAAGTCGTTACGGTACAGCGGCACAGTTTGTGACGTAAAAGCGATGGGTTCGATCCCACTCGGGGGAATGAACTATTTTTATTTTCTCGGTCAGGTAACAAGACAAACGCAAACTTAATAGGTAAATAAAAGTTGATTAAAAATTGTTGATAATATTACTTAAAAAGTTTTTTTTTTATTTTATATTTGCATCATGTTTTTATTTATTAAGCTTTTATATATATTTTTTATTACACCGTATACTTTTTAATGTGAAAAAATAATCTATAATGATTTAAGTAAAAAAAAATTAAGTATGACTGGCAAATTTCCATATGTTCACGTTGCTCTTAAATATATGTAGGCACGTGTTTTTTTTAGGCTTCAACCCGCCTTGTTTTGGTAAAATAAAAATACGTTGAGTGCTACTATTAGTACTATTGAGGATCAAACTCACAACCTCTATGGCCTCACATGCACTAAAAATAATCTTATTCTATTCATCCATTATATTTTTCAAGTTTGAGTTGACTTTATGACCCCTACCATACTACTCCCACTCGTGCGTTACTTACGCATGTAACGCGAAGTAAATCGTAAAAGTTGATATTTTCCATAATTAGGTAAATAGAGAGCGGCGCTTACTTCCTTCGAGGTCCTTAGACTACACATTATTCACATTAGATGTTCCGCAGCAGAAAGTACACATAGCAGAAACTTTTTCTGCTATGTGTACTTTCTATATATATATATATATATATATATATATATATAGTACAGTTTTAGAATATTGGGAGAAATTACTCAAAGTATTTTTTCTTTCTCGATTAATAAAATATTAACCCGATCTTAGTCAGTCATGGACTGTGCTATCGCCTATTAGCTGTGTTATCTATAGTAGCGCCTTATCATTATTAATATACACCCAAATTTGTTTGTGTATTTGTAAACTTAAACTGTTTAAAGTGTTTTATCATTTTATAATTATTATGTTAAAAGACAATGGCAGATGGCAGTTATTACATAAATAATGATATGTATGTTTTATTATAAAAAAGTATAAAACTTCTAATACCCCTAATATCCCGCTTATAACAGAGAATGTAGAGGTAATCTAGAATTAACACACTGTTTTCGCCACTTTCCGCGCAATTTTCAAGGCATTGCGTATTGAGTGGCGTGGTTAAGACATTCTATTCTCCACTTATCATCGAATTCTGGAAGCATTGCGTGTTGAGTGGCGGAACTCACTCCGCGCTTTAGCTCTACAACAGAGCGAAGAAAGTGGAAATATAAAATAAATAAAAAAAACATTTCCTCGAGTGAGGATCAAACCCGCAACCAGTCGCATTTTGTGCTCCTGTACCATGAATGCCCTCAAAAATTTTAAAAATTATAAGTCATTTCTGCCAGTGGGAACTGAACTCACAAATGTCGTGCTTAAAGTCCCACGCTCGTGCCACTACAGTACGACGGCCTTATTAAGTAATTAAAGTCTTTTGGGAATTTATTTGATTTTTCTCGCAAAATTTGTGTTATTTAAAGATAAATATTTAGCTATACAGTATTTAGGTAGATGGTAAAAGTGCACATGCAAGGCAAGAGCATTTTTTCCAGCGTAAACTCCGATCCTGATCCTAAATTATGAAATCTCGATGTTTTTACCATCATAAAAATTGAAAGTTCAAGATTCAGCCAATTCAGTAAAACAGTTGTACAAAATAACTGCTATAACAATTAGCGAATTTGTCAAACTAAATACTTTAAATTTCTTATAACTTTTTTATTTATGAACCGATGGCAATAAAACAAACCCTATATGTTAACGGAAGCTTGCCACAATCCAATAGTGAAAACCGCATTTAAATCGATTAAGTCGATTCTGAGATTAGCGATAACAAACGCACAGACAAACAGACAACTGTTTGTCTGTGTGTTTATAATTCAATAATCCCCAAAATCATTTTTTTCTTAAATATCTTCCAGGTACGAACGCCGATTCGTTTTTAATAATTTATCGAATTTAATTTAAAATATAAAATAATTTTATTTTTTTATATTCCATAAAAATAAATCTTACGCATACATCAAATATTTAAATAATATATAAATCACTTTGTATTTTTCATTAACCTCGCAAAAATAATAATAAATAACAAGTAGCGCCGAGTCACGACATTAAGCTCACCACAGACAAACAACACTTCTTATCATTATCAGCTGTTATTCTATGGATTTCTTTAGGAGTAGCTGTAAAGTGCGCACGCATTGGAACATGTGAGTACTTATTATATATTTGACAGTTTTATTTATGTAATTAATAACTTTAATCGAGTTTATGGTAGAATTCGAATTTATTATAATAAAAATAATTATTTTTTATTAAAATAATGAATGAAATACAATAATTTTATTTAAGATCTTATGTATAAATCAGAATATAATAAATATTTCAGTTTGGATATTGAACTAAAAAAATTAATTATTATAACGAAAAATTTAAATAAAAGTAGACTATTTTTAATAATTTATTCTACATGTAGGTACATGCCAAATTTAGTCTTTCTACGCTTTGTAATTTTGGGTGTTCGTGGTATGTCAATAATTTATCTATCATGAAAAGTTCTACTTATATACATTTGATGGTGACAAAATAATATAATTATAACTGAGGAAAGCTTATGTATTTCACACAATCATGTATTTATGTATTTATTTTGTAAATTTATAGATAATTGTGGCGTAAGTAAGTCAAAAGTTCAATATTAATCTATTGTTCGTTCACAACTCGTTATTTTTTTATAAATACGATTATTATTATTTATTTAATATTATTTGACACATAATGTCTTATTTACATAAACAATGTGGGTTTTAAAGAAGTCATTACATAATGTCTTCTTTACATGACGATGTGGGTTTTAAAAATAAGAGTTTAGGTCATACATATAAAAATATAGATTAAACTAGTGTTCTGCCCACGGCTTCGTTCGCCTCGGCTATATTAATTGAATATGCATATATTTTTCATAAATATATAAAGTAAACATTCATCTTGCAAGCAAAGAAACCTATATATTATTGCGAAGTGCACACTGCATATAAATCCGCCGCGTAACTCGAAATATTGAAGCAGGCGTACGCAATTGAATTTGTTTATGAACATTGTACACATACTATGTAAAGTTTTCATATAGCTCTTTTAATCTATATTTATAATGAAATCGTAACAAATATATGCCTGTACTTGGAAGATATTTCATAAAAATATTTATGTTTGTCTGTGCGTTTGTTACCGCTAATCTCAGTCTCATTCTCATTTAAAATAGTTTGTTAACTGTTCACTGCTATAACAAATATTAAGTTTTACAGTTCTTGCAGCACAGAAATTAAGCTTCTGATACATCGCAGTCAAAATAATATATATGAACGATTATTTTCCATGAAATTCACTGCGCCAATAAAACCTAGTGTACTTCCCGTAGACCTACAGTTATCAAATTTAAGAGGAAGGAAGATATTACAATACAAATAAAGGAAAAATTCTGAAAGGTATATATTTATAGATATTTCATAGTAAAAATCGTTACAAACTTATATATGTAGTTAATTTCATACAATATTAGTACATTTGTCCCCAAAGTTGCCGCAACATGAAAATCTAGGAGTTATTTCCCAATCACAATCCTGAAATTCATACAGAACCCGCGGTGGGTGGTTCCGACACGCGCTTGGCGCGGTTTTTTCATAAATACACATAAATAAACATTCGTATATTTCATGCGGGTGTAGCCGCAAGATGTTATTCATAAGCCCTGATAAAATGAAAAACTATGTTTCTTTTTGTTTGTCTTTTATACTCCATTTATCCAGAAAGAGTATATTACAAGTTACATGACGTTAATAGTTTCGATATAATCCATTATATTTATCTCGGATAACTATAATGTATAATATGAGATACCTATTAGGCATTTCAATTTCATCCACAAGGGCAAAGCCACGTGCTAAAGTTTTGATAAATAAATATAGATATGTAACTTATAGAAGTAAATAAAACATAGGATAACTGTCTATATTGAAGGTGCAGACAAAATAATACAGTTTTCCACGGTAATTATTATGTTGTGAAGGCCGCATTTAACTCTAGTACACCACTTAACTAGTAATGTATGAAACCATGTAATTAACTGGGTTCTCTATATGTATGTATATATTTACAGTTTTATTTTAATGTAACTATTTGTATATGGATTATGGTAGAAATAAAGCAGTTTTTATAATAATAACATGCTTGAACCGAACAAAAGAACAAGACTTTACTAGGTGTATCGATTAGGTATCTACTCTATAGACACATAGTTTTTTTTTTTATGGGAGAGTACAAGGCAAACGAGCGTTCGGATCACCTGATGGTAAGTGATCACCGCCGCCCACAACCCCATGAAACACCAGAGGAGCCACAGGTTGCCAGCCTTTTAAGGTGGAGATGAAGGGCACTGGGGCCCGGCATTACCTAATGCGAAACGCAGTGGCAAGGGCCACTACTTCACGCCGGTTTAAGATGCCGGGGGTGGTATTAAATCCGGTCGAGTCTGCCCATGCGTGTTGCCATTACTGGCGACGTGACTCTACCACACGTACTTTAGTCGCCTCTTACGACACCGACAGTACCAGGGTGATCCTATTCTAAGCCGGGACCACACGGCTGACTTTACCAAATGAAAACATAAATAAATATTTTCTTTCCTCGAGTGGGAATCGAACCCGCAACCAGTCGATTGTGCAGCACAATTTGTACCACTGCGAAACGACCAGAAATAGTAGTAATAGTAGTAATAGTAGTAATAGTAGAGTATGTATGGATAGTATATTTAACACGATTTAATTTTTTTAAATTTCTCCGACCTGAAAAGATTTAGTGTTTTTACGCCTACAGCCGTAAACTATTATAATAAAGTAATAAACATATTTTTACTTATACATAATATTTAAAATAAAAATATAGATAGGTACAATAGAATTTTTAAAAAGATTTTCCAATAAGGTTGTGTTTCAAACACCAAATGAGAGTTAATTAAAACCAACCGTGATATCCCGTATATAATCGTATAATAGGATAGGCAAAAGGGACATTTTATTAAGACATTTCGTTCCCCAGTTTTGGGACATTGCGTGTTGAGTAGCAGAACTCAACTCCGCACTTTGTCAATCGAGATTTATTTTTTATGAATTATTATTTACTACCTCAGGGAGCCTCCACGTGAACAAGCGATACGATACGACAAAACTATTTATAACCTCGATTGGAATAATAATACATATAATGATTATATAAATTGATTCATCGTTATTTTGATTGAGCCAACCAAAGTACAAACAAAAAGTAAGAATGCTTAGCGGGGTAAGCAGATGTGACCTACACGCACCATCTAATTTTTAAGACTTGATTTTTTTTTTTGATTTTTTTTTGTCTTGTTACCAGAGCAAGGATATGAAAACAATTAATTTCTTCAAGAGGGAATCGAATGTACAACTATTTCATACAGCCAATAACTGTGTCGCTGAGCCACGACGTATAATAAAACCTTTTATTATAAGTACAATGAAAAATTATGCATAGGTCCATAAATGACACTTAGAATAACTATATACTCAGTTAATTGATTTGTAAGCGTCTTGTATTTATAATAATAATAAAACATATATTTTGAGATAAAGCATAATATAATATAATATGTAAAGGTTCAAAAAGTCACCTCCTATTGTAAAGAAATAAAACTTGCCAAGATTGACAAAAATTTGGCAAAAGTTGACAAAACATAACAACTTCGTTGTTCCAGATCGTCGATAGACAACTATAGTTTTATAATATGCGTCAAAATCGATTATACACATTTAGAAAAAAGATAGATAAATAGATAGATAAATTTTACTTTGTTATCTTTTTGTACCTATCTTATACGATCAGTTACTTAGTTGTTGGCCAAAGCGATCGGAATACCTCTAGGTCTTTCACATTTAGCAATTAAGATATTTTTTTAATTAGCTTGTAGATAGATTAAAAACACAATATACTCAAAAGTGAATAAACATTTTTTTTTTACATCAAAAACTGGCAGCTTTTTTATCACAACATTAGTTATTTAAATTTTTAAATAGTAATTCACTTCAACGTGGCTTTTAATGTACTAACTTTAATTGAGAAAAAATTGGATATTGTCATTGGGGGTTTTCTCTTTTCTAAATTAAAATAATGTAACGATTAATGTATTTTGTAATTTAATTTTTTTTATTGAAGTCATTATTGATAAACTTTAATATATATTAATTTTAATTCACTCACGACAGACAACAAGACGAGGCGTTGAGTTCTTCGCAAAAAAAAAATTATAGAATAGTAAAAACATAATTTCCGTGTAAATTTATTTATTATTATTTATTTATTCCGTGTGAATGTAGATGTAAAGCTAAAAACTGTAAATTAAAATGCCGAATAACTTCATTTATAATTGAGTGAAATAATACATAGCAACCTGTGTAAAAAATATGTACATAATATGTAGATATATTTTTTATATCGTTAAAGATTTTTTTTTTTTTGTTAAAATAGGTAACATATGTTCATTATTTGGATAAACAATTTACAAAGTGAGTATGACGAAGAACCGTACCGTTGTCCTCCATTTATATTACTTTTCTATTTTACAAAATATTATATAAATAAATATTAATAAAATAAATTATTAAATATTTTAAAATATTTTACTTTTTAACTCGGACTTAGCGATGCCCAAACGAGTTTTTTTTCGTAGAACGACTTTAATTGTTATATGTAATTAAAAGAATAAAAATTAAGCATATTATTAAAATGTTATCTTTAACTTTTTTTTGTCCCGGATATAAAATTATACAATTGTCGTTAAAAAAACAAAGGCCATTTTTTTGTCTGAATTTAATTCATGAAAATATTTTAATAACAATTAGCAACTAATTTTATAAAATACAAATTAAAAGAAAAATATTCCAGTGTCACAAGTTGCTCCGAAGAGATCGACTGTAACGATAAAGGAATAATAAAATATTTTAACAAAGAGTTTATTTCTTTATACACAGACAATTATTCCGTGAGAGTTTCTGTCAGAAAATTATAATAAACATAAAATGTTATAAATAATAAAATGCCTTATAGTGTATTAGGATTAACAGGACTCATTTAAACTTTACATGGCTGCTTAGGAAGATTTGATTGATTGAAGAATAGGTTAAGATAGGAAGAAATGGAAGATAACGAGACGAAGACGTGAGGAGAAGACTAGTGTTTTCCAAAAAATTATAACTAATAAGTATTGGAAATATAAACAGTTCCAATCTCTTACATCATATGCCCATATGCAAAAAGTATAAAATTAGCAAAATTATTTTATTGTGTTATTCTTGAAACCAATTATAATAATCACTGTAAGGTATGCCACAATTGGTTGTAACGTGCAATTTAAATCACTTATAAAAGCATTATCTGATATGTTAACTGCCATAAATTAAAAATATATATATTATGAAAAAGGTTCAATATGTTTTTATAAACGTGAACCCAATCTAGTTATCTTTTAAACTTACTTATTTGTTGAAATAAAAAAATACAGATAACATTAATTATATATGTTATGTTTTGAATTTATTTTATTTAAGTGTAAATAATCAATACACCCTTTAGTCTTAATAAATAGTCACTCGAAACTTCGTTAGCGTGTTATAACTTATATGAATCTATGCTATTATCATTTACTAGCTGCTGTTATTAAAAATTGCAGCAGATAGACAAATAGTGGCAGGACTCTACACAGCGCTTTATTGTACTAAGTGAGCGAAATGGAAACTTGTAAACTTAAAATCGATCCATATTCAATAACGTTTATTTGTCCGAACTGCTCACTGAAGTCGACGATTTTTGCTGAGAACATTTCCTTATTATTTACACTTAAGTTCTTTAACTTTTATAGGAAAAATGTCTATCGCGTTTTTGCTAAGCATTTGGTTATTAGTAATAACCAATAAATAACAACTTATTATTTAAAGTTTAGTTAAATATTGTGATTATCAGATGTCCCAGATATTTAATTTTTATAATAGAAAAGCCTGTCACGCTATATAGCTTTTGTAATGTAGGTGCTTCATTGCTTTTATAGTGTTTTATGAGTTTCTCGCTGAGTTTCATCGCACTTAGCAGAGTGGGCTGAACCTAATGTTAAGACTTTCGTCTCCCACTTTTCGCTGAATTCTGGAGACATTTCGTGTTAGGTGATAATTTACTTCGTTCTTCGTTCTAGATTGGCTGGGCCAGTCTTCAAAATCAATTATGTATAATAGGTATAGCAAACTGGACGATTGAAAAACAATTTTTGTTCAATCGTCCAATAGATCCAAAGATATCTGGCTAAATTGACAAAAATGTTACAATAAATAGAGTTTTCACATAGAATATTTTACTCTAATTTTTTAGTGTTATTAATACTAAATATTTATATATATCGAAGACTTTAAAGCTCTTTATTATATCCAATTTTAATGGAGAATAGGTATTTTGTATTAGAATAGGCATTTGGTTATTTTGTAGAACAATATTTGTTCGTGCAAGAATGATGAACTTCAACTGCTATGAATTAATGGATTATAATTTTTGTTTTAAGGGCGGATGTTCAAGGAGTGCTATATCTGTTGCTTGAGCTGATATGGACCATTATCAAAGTAAACTATGAAACAATACGTGGTATGTGGCGGGTGCTCGTACCTCCAGAGCCTAAGAGTGTTTGTGGTGAAGTTGTCCTTGTAAGTTATGTTTTCATTTACGTTTTAGTTTATTTTTCATTACGAACACATATCATAAAGAATTGTCTTTTATAATTAAAATCTTTTATAATTAAGATCATCAGATCTTAATTATAAAAAAGATTGTACAGTGAATAGGGGCAAATAGGTTAAATTTAAACGATATATAACAAAAAGATACCACTAAAATCTTAAATACTCTAGAACAAAGATGGAAATTTCATATTTATTTTAGTAACTACAAACAACTGTATGAGCCGGAAGGAAAATCAAAACATCACAATGACAATAACTTTAATTTTATTTATTATATTATTTTATTATATATTCACACATATTTTCCTGAATGCTAAGCTTGCTAATTATTTAATTTCGTAGTAATAATTCTTTATATTTTTCCTGTAGATAACAGGTGGCGGTCACGGCATGGGGCGGGAGATGGCACTCCGCTTCGCGAGACTTGGTGCTACCGTCGTCTCTGTAGATATCAATGGTAAAGGAAACGAAGAAACTGCGAGATTAATCAAACAAGAGAAAGGACAAATTCATACTTACATGTTAGTATTAATAGTATTGATATAATAACTTCTACTCATAATAATAAGTGTGATACAAATATTATATATTTTGTTTTCCGTGACAATGGCTTCTAGAGAGATATTTATTATATATATAAAGTGAAAAACATAGTGTAGCATTGCGATTTCCTACCTCACAAGATATGGAAAATAAGAACAAAAACTTATATATAATTTCTAGATGCGACGTGACTAATCGAGCGGCAGTTATGGAGTTGGCTGACAAAGTTAAACTTGAAGTAGGAAACGTAACTATTCTCGTGAACAACGCCGGTATAATGCCCTGCAATCCAGTCCTCACGCAGACCGAGCAGGAAATCAAGCTAATGAACGATATCAACATCAATGGTAATCTCTGGGTAGGTTATTCAATTAATAAAAAAAAAAACGATTATATTATACATTGATAATTATATTAATTTTAATATATAAAAAAAATATTTTCCTTTGTTTGAGCAATACGAAAAAATTTTTGCTCCGACCTTATATATTACATCGAGAATTTAAAAAAAAACTAAGATTTGATTGACGTCTGTTATATCTCAAGGAATTCTGAGTGTAAATGTCACACGGCATTCTAACGGTTTTTTTTGTTTAAATATTTATTGTCATGAATAGACAAAACTTATAATATAAATGATTCGAAAAGTTATAATAAATAAATTTAATAAATAGATTTTTGGAAATGCTGCTAGTATATTACACATATATTATATGTATTATATTTTTATCTATATAATATGTTAACCAGATACAACGCGAAAAAAAAGCAAAATACCCGAGGTATAAGAAAAATATAAAAAATAGAATTACTTCTTAAAATCAGTTTTACTTATTTTTACACAGATGATTCAAGCCTTCCTCCCAGGCATGATCGACCGCAATTACGGACACATCGTCGCTATGTCATCCATGGCAGGTCTCATGGGCCTCAGCAACTTAGTCCCCTACTGCGGTTCCAAATACGCTGTACGAGGTATCATGGAGGCTCTCGCTATAGAACTGAGAGAAGACTCTAGACAATTGACTGGAGTAAGATTTTTCTTCTACTTTTTTTAATATTTTTTATTTTGGCCTCGGCCGCGTCGTCAAATAAAAAAGGCCGCCAATTCCGAGTCAGACTCGCGCACGAAGGGTTCTGTAACTAAATCAATCCTATTGTTATAGCCTCCTTAAATGGTGTGAGTGGCAGTACTCTACGCCACGTTTTGTCTCGTTTTCAGAGCGAGAAAAATGAAAATATCAAACATTTCGTTTGAAAATCATATCTATCATATAATATCATATCATAAATACCTTTTGCAGATTAAATTTACAACTATCTGCCCTTACATGGTAGACACTGGTCTGTGCAAGAAACCACGCATTCGTTTCGAAAGTATGATGAAAGTTGTAGACCCCGGTGAGGCGGCGGACATGATTATCAATGCTGTAAGACGGGAACTCGTTGAAATAACCATACCTCCTGAACTCCATTACATGAATCGGGTAAGTACTAAGGTCTTTAGATTCCTTTATTAGTATGACTGCTCCCATGATTCGCAATGTTACAGAATATTTTGTGTATTTATTCTGTTCGATTTTTTCTTGTTCCATCCACGTTCACAAAAATATGAAGAAATAAAAAAAAATACTAAAATTTAATATTTTTATCTATTAAAACGCTATGCGGTTATTTTTAAATTTTAAAGGCAACTTGGTAAAGAAAGTGAAGCTATACTTTTTACCCCTTTTGAAATTATGTACCTATAAATCTAATCAAAGCCAATGTAGTTAGTACAGTGGCTACGGCGTAGCACTATATCGAATTCATTTGTGCTATGGAACTGAGAAAGTTTATTAGAACTATAAGTTACATAAATTTTTTTTAATCTATGTATATCTTAAGGTAAGAGGTGAAACCGGCGTGGCGCAATGGCACAAACGTGTGACCTATAGTCGCGACGGTTGAGGGTTAGATTCCCATTCGAGGAATAAAATATTTAAGATTTATTTTTCGTTTCTTTGCTCTGGTCACAAGGCATAGGCGGCGTTGAGCTCTACCAAGTTGATGTTGAAAAAAAAAACCAAAAAATTAAGTAATTATTACATTTCAGTTCATTTACCGACTGCTGCCATTCCCCGCCGCCTGTGCTTGGAACGAGTTCTTCAATACCGGTGTTGATGCACACAATTAAATACATAATATCTATTAAATTGAGTAAGAAAATCATGCCATTTGATCTCTTTTGGAAATCAATTTTTAATGAAATAAACCAAGTGCTAAAGAAAATATCTTTTGTAATATTGAAAATCTAAGATACAAAAATAATATTATAATTTTATTGCAATTGTATTACATTAAGTTTATCTTATGAAAGCTAAATACGATTATACATATGTATTAAATTGTAATTGAACACAAAGGATTCCTAGTAAGTAATACGTAAGTAGATATTTAGGCAAGGGTTAAAAATATATATATTAACATTCGGTACATAAGTAGGTGGCGTAGTAACAATATTTAAACGTACGTTTATATTAGAAATATATTTTAGACTATTTTATTAGTAAATAAAATATACAACATATTTATATGAAATTAAAATCTTCTTGCTATGTTTAAATTTTCAGCTATCCACTTTTAAATGATTTTATCGATTTTGATTGAATTTTGTAAATATTTAAAATTATTATATTATTAAAAAATATATATTATTAAAAAAAATTGTCAACGGCATAGATCTTCTATCACTTTATTTTTTTATTGGTTTTCTAAGCTCCTGCAATGAGTACAAAGTGTTGAAGGAAGAATGGTACCAAGTCTAAATATATAACAAATGAACTGAATGAATTTTTGAGTGTGAACGAATAAAAATGTTCTATTACCTTTTTATCGATGAATAAATATTTAGAGATAATAATTATATATTCGTAATTACATTCATGATTCATTTAATAATAAGCATTTGTTATCTGTAAACGATATCGGTTTAAATGAGTACACTTTCTTTTGATTATAATTATTATTTTTAGCATTACATAAAGTTTTAAGCCTCATTACACAAACTGAAAATGAAATGTTTAACAAAGCCAGGCGTTGAGTACCGCAATCAATCTTTCTATATCGAATTATTAGTATTTGTGTCTATTAAGCAGTTCTGCACTGGGAATCAATGATAATAAATATAAACATTAACAATTGTACATTGTGACTATACTCGTACTTCTGTGCTGATCGTTGCATATATAAACCATTTTTTATTATTATTTTTATATTATACATTTATTTATAAATTGTGCCTGGTAAGTGTGATTGTCCTATTAATACTAACTAGTCGAATAAACATTTATTGTGATAAATAAATTGTTTAATTTATTTAAGTTAATATTTTAAGTATATATGTATATAACAAAATATTAAAATATTTAAGAAAACTTAATCTACTATATAACTTACAAATTAATTATACCTAAGTTTACTTCTAAATGTTAACTTACAAAAAAATCATCTTCACGCTGTATCGCATCTGCACTGCATTCATCTTTCTTTCATCCTTTTTCTGTAATATCCACGTTTCGTTGCCGTAAGACAGCATCGGTACCAAAACTGTATTGTGTACGGCCAAACTCGCAGCTGTGCTGATGTTTCGCCGTCTCATCGATGCAGCCAAGGCTCCGTTAACCCTGTTACCGGCAGCAATATATTTCGTATCTTCTATATGTGCTGAACATACTATTTACACTGATTCTGCATTGCGTCCTTTCTTCATCTCTTTCAGAAACCAAAATTTTTGTTTGAATGAATGGTATACAAGAAGTGATATTTTTTAAATACCGCGACTACATGCAAAGTTTTTGCCAAATTTTAAAATTGTGAATGCCATTTCATATGACATGTTCCGCACTTGCAACATTTATATTTTTTAGTTAAATATATAGTTATAAAAAGGCCCTAGAATTGATATGATTTTGCTTATATTGACATATTTATTATATTAACGTAGCAACTAAAATAACGAATTAATTTACTTTGCTAAATATGAGACGAAAATAGTATAATTAGTTAATTATGATAAGAAAAATAAATACCTTTATTACTTTAAGAGATACGATAGAGATAAACAAACACATGACCCACGACAAATTTTTGTAACACAGATTGAATATTAATATATTATTAGTTTTATTTATTAGGTTATTCATGGTGCAGGGGCACAATATGTGTCAGCGTGTGTAAGCGCGAAATATTTATTTACGTTTATATTTCCGTTTCTTCGCTTTAGTGTCGAGTTAAAACGCGGCGATAAGTTCTGCCACTCATCACGCAATGTCTCAGGTATTCGACAGAAAGTGGAGAACGGAGTGTCTTATTACTAGGTTCCCTCTGCCTACCCTGCTGTATGCTGGGTACAGCGTGAAGCTGATTTTTTTGTTTTTTTTATTTTATGACTTCTTTCTTAATTGCTTTTTATCGAAGATTCTTCAGCGTCAATATTTTAATCACGTTCAAAGGCTAACCTATTGAATAAAAAACTATTTATTAGGTAACGTCTTTAAGAACGCTGCTGCGTGTCGTTTCGATGGCAAGCATTGTCCAAATGCTTCCAATAGCAATGGCTCCTGATGAACTGCTTGCCTGTTGCACATAGAGATATTATTATTTTTCTACATGTTAAAACAATATTTGAGCTTTTTAACTTAGCACTGAATAAGGTAATAACTAATTTTCTACTACTAATCTACTCTATTCTACTACTAAACTAACAGCAGCGTGTGACGGTAAACGCTACAGTTAGTGGGTTCGATTACCACTAGCGGAAACAAAATACCTCCTGAATTTGGCGGGAAAAGGGAAACATAAGTGTCTTAATGGGAACGGAGTGCGGGATACAGCGTGAAGCTAAATAAAAATATATATGATATGCTGTTATAGCAAATTTTATTCAGTGTGTTCGGCATTTTCCATTGACATTAAACATGGAAGATAAAACAGTAAAAACTTCTTTATAATTTTGAACCAATATTTTATATAATAATATTTAAAGGTAATAAATTCCAATCAAACGACGTTGAGAATGTAATACCTACTTGTAATCCTCTATAGACAGTTTTCCGTCTTTATCTATATCCATTTTTCTCAATACTAGTTCTACTAAGTCTCGTACACCTTCATCAGGATCTTCATCTCCTGGTTGTTTTAATAGAGAATTCCTTAAAAAAGAATGTGCTACAGTTTTATAAAAAATAATTATTTAAAATTATTTCAAAATGTAATTTATATGGTAATGTAATGATTTTGTATTTATAGTTAGATTTTCGCAATAATTTATTATAAAAATGTAAATCAACCTCTTTGTTTGATAAAAAAATATTTTTGAAAATAAGTTTATAGAATTACGATTAGGCGTCATTTCAAACGGGACGCCTTATGTGGTCGTAAAATTGGAGAGACACTTTATATACATAATAGAATTTAACTAAAAGTTGTACAAGCACAATGGTACTCTGGAAGAAATATAAGTAATGTAAAAGCATCGAGTTGTTTGATTTAATTACAATACATATACATAGATGTATATATATACTTGAGGCCAGTCGTGGTCGGAGGTAGTGGATTCGATCCCTACTTGAAGAAATGAAAATTATTTAAATTTGTATTTCCGTTTCTTCGTTCTGGTGTCAAGACAAAGCGCGGCGTTGAGTCCTGTCACTCAACACGCAATGCCACACGCAAAGAGGGGAACGGAGTGTCTTAGCACTAGGTTCCCTCTGCCAAAATACTAATTTTTTAAAAGTAATTAAGCTTCTATCTTTAAGGGTGGTAATTTTTACTAATAACCCTTTTAGCTAATAGGTACTTTGCAGTTACAAAATGTGATATACTTAACTTATGTAATATATATTTATATGTTTTATGTGTTGTTTAACGTTAATAGAAGCTATATCATAAAAGTTTTTGACATCGATGTTTCTTTTTAAATTTCCAGTGCTACTATTATAAAGATTAATGAAATATGCAAGATTTATGTCTTGTTGTCAATCCGATTTTCGTAATTGTACATGTTTGCAAGTCATTAAGAAGGCACCATTTATAATATAGACAGAAAAATAAAAAAAATAATATTATTCCATTGTTTTACAGAGACAGAACGGAAAGCAACTAAGCTATTTTTAAATTTCGATCATTTGCATTAACGGAATTCGGATTTTTTTATTTTGAAAATAAGAATATCCAACTTACTTAAGCAACGTGAACATTTCATCCCTCGTAATGAAGCCGTCGGAATTCAGATCGTATACTGCGAAACAGTGGTTCCGTCTTTCTTCATCAGTACCTCTTAGAAGTACGCTCAGTCCTCTCGCCCATGCCTCGAACTTCAAAGCGCCCTCACCTCCGTTGGCACCTCTCTCCCATGTCAACCAAACGCGGTCTAACACCACATCTTCAGTGACCAGGTCGAATGTGTTGTGCATTACATCGCGAAATGTATTTTGATCGATTCCCTGTTGTGAAAATCAGTTATTTTTTTTATATCTATCGTTCATATTTTTGAGTTTACGCTGTACATTATGTAGCAGGGTAGATAGAGGAGATTTTAAGTGTTAAGACGCTTTTTATATTCACTTCTAGAACTTAACGCCAAGTTTTCTCTTGTTAACAGAGCGAGGCATTGAAAATAATTCTACTTATTTTCATATTTAGGTAGGAAGAGTGAAATTAAATGAAGTATTTAATATTAGATTCAATATTTTATAATTTCTAATATAGCAAGAAGCCGTTCTGGCGTAGGATTACAAGACGCAAAAAAAATATTCTGCTTTTCAATGCGCATTGTCTCGAAAATTCAGCGGTAATAGCATTTACCGCATAGTAAGTATTATTTCAGCGGCCTGACCCCGATGGTGACCCCTGATTTGCCATATAATGATTCTTTTGTGAAAATTAATAAATACCGTTTTTGTATTTATTCGTATATTAAAAATTTATAAAGGTGATAAAAAGTGATAGAAACTTATCCCGAATGAAGCATGCAACACATATCATTACAATAAAAACAAATCGGAATTCGTCTGTCTAACAACGGTTTAGTGTAGTAATTGGTCACGAATATAGCGAAATTTCCCCAAAAAAGTTATTTAGAATTGCGTGCGTCCTTATGTCTACTACATGCTTCGCCTTTTATGATTTACAAACTTTGTTTGGATATCATGAAAAAGATACAACACAATTTCTATGGACCATAAACCTTAAGGTGATTGGCTTTTAGGATACGAGCACATGTATGTACCTAATTTGTTATATATAAGATTATATATAAGCTTGTAAGATTGTGAAAGATTTACGCTGTATGCCCGCATATTAAAAAGCAGGCAGATAGAACATAGTGGTAAGAGACTCCGTTCTCCATTTTTAGAGTAATTTTCAAGACATTGCGTCTTGATTGGTGCATCATAATACAGCGCTTTATCTATTAGAGCGGGAAAATGAAAATAATTTAAATATACATCGTATTTTAATAGACATCGCGTCACACAGTCACACGTCGTGTCACTGCTCCATTATAGCCTCATAAAATTACTATATATATATATATATATACATAATATATTCTATCTATTCCTGACATTTTGTAAAACCATTAGCGGAAACATTAATAGTATAGTATAGTAGTATAGTATTAAGTTTAAATTTAAAATATTCCCTAATTTACATTTGAATTTAGTAATTAAGGTGTCTCTTCCACTTACATCTACTTTAGAAGCGGGCTGACCGATGACAGACGCCGGGGCGGCGCTCTGAGCAGTCGTCACTAATGTTCTGTACATCGTGAAGAGTGCCTCCAGTTCATTTCTAAGATTCAGATTGATTTAATAAAAGATTAGTTATTGATTAATTTATTGGTTTCTTCAAGAAATTTTAGCCCACGGCAGACCAGTGCATCATACTGTAACCGCCACTATTGTGACTTTTGTTTCCTTTTTAAGAAATAAAAAAATTTTAATTGAAACTCTCTAACCGGATCAAGCACAAATATATAGTCGGGTACATTTGCAAAATATAAGAGCATCGTTGTCTTGTTCATTTATGTTTTGCTGCTCAGTACTTCTTTTTTTACTTTTTAGGGTTCCCTACCTTTTAAAAAAAAAGGAATTCTTATAAGATTATTTTGTTGTCCGTCCGTCTATCTGTATGTCTGTCTGTCACAAAGAGCACATATCTCAGGAACGCTTAGAAATATCGAGTTGAAATTCAAACCATATACTCATATCTACGGCCCCATTATTTCCTAACGAAAAATTTTCTTTTTCCATATACTTAAAAAAATGGTCATTTATATTGCAAAAAACGCGTTTTTCGGCACTATCAAGGAAATCAAAATGCATAGTATACTTTCAATTGACTTAGAATTATTAAATTTGGCAGTTAGCATCTACAGATAGTACAAGTTAGTACCGGTAGTTCAAGTAAAGTATCAGATGAAAGGACTCTGCCTAAGCTAGGCTTGAATTTCAGAAAAACCGAGACCGCCAATTTTGTGAGCGACTCGCGCTTGTCCGATTTTTATTAATTATAATACATTTTCTGTATCTACATACGGAGGTAAGTATCAAAAGGTGAATGAACAAGTAAATAGTAAATTAAGAAAGCACCTTTTAACAAAAAGTTTCTTCAAACAATTAATCATTAAATATAACATAGATTTAATTAAATAGAAGATAGAATAATAAAATCTATAAAATTACTGAAAACCTACATTATATCATCAGAAATTAAGAAAATAAAAGAAAATTTTCGAATACATTAAATTCCAACTCTCATTTCCAACTCACTTGGTGAAATGCGTAGATTTATACAATGTTTCTAGCGTCTTTTCCTTCAGGTGTCGATAGGGCATGGTGCGTGCTTCCACCGACGCGAGCCTGACTCTACTGACTGGCAGTAAGCAGGGTGGTATAAACAGAATTTTCAGGACAATTGCCCTGAACGTTTGATGTCGTAGCAAGTTGTTACAAATTTTCACAACTCGCTAATTTATATGTAAATTGTTCTCATTTGAGTTTATATAATGTATGTGTAGAATCAAAATATACCTATCAATAATTTGTTTTAATCTTGCCAAAGTAATACCTTTAGTTTTGTTAAAATATTGATAATAAATTATAAAAAATTATCAATTTCATGTTTTTTTTTGTTTCAAAATATTTTTTCTATAGTACCTTAAAATCTTAATCTCTTCTTAGTTGATCCTTCAAAATAAATACTTAATTTCATTCAACAAAATATAAAAATGCTTGCAACATATTTGAATGAAGATTGCTGAAAGCTTATTAAAGCTTAGAAGTCTGTTAATAAGTTCATAAAATTAAAATTAACTTTTTTTTTCAAATGAAATTTGATCGAATAGGAAGTTGATTTTATTTCATAAAATCTTATGAAACAAAAACAAGTTCACGCTGTTAATCCTGCACACAGCAAAGTAGGCAGAGAGAACCTATTGTTACCCATTTTCCGCTAACCGAATTATGGGTTTGCCTCGACACCAGTACAAAGATAGTTATACAAATAAATATATACAAATAAAAAAAATACTTTATAAAAAACATATAAATAACTTACTTATTAAACTTTGTAGCTTTAAGCAACACTTCAACAACAGTTTGTTGCAATTTATTAATAGGCACAACTGTTTTAACGCGACGAGGTCTTGGTGGAGAAGCACGACGTTGTGCCGCGGCTTTTCCTGCACTCAGAAATAAACGCACGCCTCGCATTGCAATGGCACTTGCCGCCATGCTGATCTGCTGATTTTTATTATCCGCCATCTTAAATACATATATTTAAAAATTTGAATATTTTAATATTAGAAAATTCCAAAAATACTATTATTCAATAAAAGGACGATGACACCCATTATTAAGTTTGGTTCATAAAGTTTTTTGTTAATACTACATTTATTTACCTACTTTACTAGTAAACTAAATAGAAACTGTTTTTGGTATAAATTCACATATAAGTGTTGTTAATATCTAGCTCCAAAACAAATAAAACGTATTCCTTTTGTTAGGGAGTGGATAGAGAGAGTCACACTAAAAACGTTCATTTTCCACCCCCTCATCAAGCTTTTGGGGTCTGAAAACAACTAGATTTCTTAAAATATATTTTTTTAAATTTGTAAAAAAACTAAGTATTTATTAGTCTTAACACCTTTAATGTATTTTGATTCGTGATCTCCAGTCACGTTACATAGCAGCTGAATCATTAAATCGTAATCTAATCTTACAATTAGTTGAAAGTTTAAACGGCAATTAGATTGTAACATAGCGAAAGGTAGCGCGAGGTACGAACTATGAACTAGAACAGGTGCATCTAATACAGGGTTGCTATGTGATCGTTATTATAATTAAATTATTAATTATTATTATTTTTACTAAAGTTTTGTTTGTCTTTTTTTCATATATCTATATATATATATGTGTGTATATATATATATATATATATGTGTGCGTGTATATCTGTGGTACAGGTTGACGCAGAAGATTTTTTCAAATTAGTACAATTATATGTGAATATTTAAATGGAATGACAATATTGTTTTAATATATTAATTGTTATTAGATTCAATTTTGGATTTTAACTTTAGACGTACAATGTATAGGAATAGGAATCGAACCCACAATCGTCAGGTTTCCCGTCGCACGCTTGGGCCCCTACGCCACGATGGCCTTATGAATTTTTATGTTAAACAAAGAGGAAATTATAATTCTGACAACCCTATTTTACAACCTATCGTGTATATCTAATATTCAACCGGATATTAACAGATAGTGATTCTAACTAGTGTCTTAAATTATTATATTCTAGTTTTGGCTTTTTTAACGCGCGTTCAAAGAATATATTTTACTTTTTTTGAATATAATTTTCTTCTCTTCTGCAAGTTTATACTTTATCCCGTAAAGTAAAGGGAACCTAATATCGAGACGCTCTGTTCTTCATTGTCCACCTAAGTTATATTACGTGTAGAATGTTGGAACTCAAAGCCATACTTTATCTGTTCATTTCCCCGAAAACAGAGTAGAACTGGCACTTCCAGATTGTTTTACCGAATGTAAATATAACAAAACTAACTGAATATCTTTTATTATCAGATGGTTGATAACAAAATTATTGACATGTGAAATATACAAGTATTCAAATAGCTCCTGTCGAACGTTGGACATGTGCACGCACGCTGTGCTAAAGCTCCTGCATCGATAAAGCTATCACGCGATGTTATTGTGTGATGAGATATAAAAAATAATAAATTTATCTATATATATATATTTGTATTTAAATATATATATGCGACAGCTATGGGTTCGATTCTCACTCAGGAGTGTTAATTTTTTTTTCCCGTTGTGGTAAACCAAAGGGTGGAAAGCAGAGAACAAAACCAGTTCTTTCTGCCTACTCTGCTATATGCGAAATATATTTCAGCTTAACGGCACCATGCAAAATACATCAACGAGAGTTCTAATATTTGATTTTTAAATTTTTTCCCCTGCATTGGTGATCTGCATGCCTTTTAGGTAAAAGTCAATGCATACACTTTTTTAGGTTGTACAATTCATCAACATATATTATATAATATATATGAACTTACAAATTATATATATATGTTTATATATATATATATATATATATATATATATATATTCATATGTCAGTTAAAGGAAATGCTATACAAATAAGATAATATTAAGAAAAGAAAATTTTATTGCAATCGTAATATGTGACATGGATTGTTAAGTACTTGCTTAATAAACATCCCCTTATTCATTTATGTGTACCAAGGTGTTCTCCCACATTAATTTTAAAAATATAAATCATTTCCAGCCTTATAACAATTAATTTCATAAATTAAAGATTAATAGTTCAAGAAAATACATTGTTCATTTGTTTCCACTTAACCTTCGAAAGTATTGTTGGCGTGACTCTAAAGACTTTCAACACATAAGCTACCAACTTTGTCTATTAGACTAATAAAGCACGGTACTTACGGCTATGCCTGTATCCCCTCTATTTACACCACAAATACAATATACATATAATATAAGTAAATGAGAATACACGAGTAAGGCATACACCCAACACGTATACTTTGATTGTTGCCTGGATACTGTTTTTCGGATATTGATATTTTGTACCGCCTATTCAATTTTTATGACCTATAAATGGATGATCGTGAAAATTTTATATAAATTA
The DNA here is from genome assembly GCA_037355905.1 of Heliconius aoede. NCBI lineage: Eukaryota > Metazoa > Arthropoda > Insecta > Lepidoptera > Nymphalidae > Heliconius > Heliconius aoede. The sequence continues at coordinate 550,017 of JBAIZZ010000155.1, forward strand.
TGTATTTTTCTTTTTATATTTATGCTTTTTCTAGCTTATAGTAGGGTAGGCGGAGAGATCTAATTGTTAATTTCTGTATTGAAATTATGTGAAGAAAACGACCATCTATGGTCTTCATTATCAGTTTCACGTCATCAGATTGTGCTTTCCGAAGGCAAACACACGAGTCTTAACAAAAAATACCCAAATCTTTGTAAGTGTACATATAAAACTTAAAGAGTTCACTCGATTCCTCCAGGACCAGGACAGAGGAATATTAAAGAATTATAGTTTATATAGACTATAGAGAGAGGAATGCAGAATGCTAATATATATATATATATATATATATATATATATATATATTAGTGCATAATAAATACATTAAATCAATAAAATAAATATAACACACAATACCATATCATGCCATATTGTCAATATACACTTTTGTATTAGATAACATACACGTAGCTATGGCACTTTTATTTTTATATATATTATTAATAATATAAATAATCTGTTTGTTCTACTTATAAATCTAATAGCAGCAACAGCTTTTAAAATAAAAGCTTTATTATATTAGAAAGTATTTACTTATAACACAAGATGGCGGTATTAAAGTTTACTGCTGCCATCTAAAGAAAAATTAATAAAACATTCTAAACAATGCACGTGAAAGTGGAAAAAAATTTATAAAATTATTCTAATTTACATGTTTTAATTATGAAACAAGATTAATATGCTTATTTTTGTACTATTTTTATTATAAATGTTTAAAAATTCTTTTTTGCACCCAAGCTGTCAACAAATTAATGTCATTATAAATGTCAACGTCAAAAATAAGGCAAACAATGGAGTTTATGGAACCGTCTTTCAAATAATTTTAGTGATAATTTTTGAAATTAAGTGAACATTTACATAATTAAAGATATAAACTGTGTCGTTATAAAGAAAACCAAGTTGAAGGAAAGTGTAGTGCTCGAAAATTTGATTCTATACCTACATTATTACGGTATGTGTAATTTATTCTTCCAAAAAGAAAAAATCTTTTTATTTAGCTTATTTTATTAGTCGTATTTTTCGTACAGAGAGACGATAATCATGCTAAATCTTATCGATACCATTCAATTCATCACTGGTATAGAATACGCAGGGAATATTTTGTTAGGATAGAATGTATTTTTTTAATCATTTTATATTATATAAAAAACAGTTGTTTTAAAATCATTATTATTAAAACAATATAAATCTGTATAAAAAATATTAATTTTCACTTTTCATATATTTTTCTTAATCTCTCTCTTTCTTTGATGTATAAAATTTTCCATGAGTAACAAATACCAAATTTCTTATCTATATTTTTACTATGAACAAACTGCGGAAAATCTGCCAGTCTTTTATAATTTTTAAAACAAAAGGAAAATATTTTAAAAAATAGAAAAAAATATTTTATTCTATAAGACTCAAACCCACACAAACCACACAAGCATTTGAGCCAGTTATTATCAAGTGATCTATGATGGTCATCACAATAAGAGGTGTTAACCTGCTGTGACAGTTTAATCGAGGGAAAACTGGTTTCTTAATTTACCATTAATTACCAGTTAAGTATTTAAAGAACACAAAACACTCGATTGCAAATAATTGTCTGTATTTGAAAATTATTTCTACTACCAGTAAATGTATCTGAATGAATCAAAATGTAAAAAAAATAGTTGGTTCTCTCTTTTACAAACTAAACATATAAACATAATTCATTTCAATTAGATCTCATGCATCTTAGGTACTTCAAGAAATTAGAGGACATTTTAAAATAATTCATTAATTCAGCATGTATTTAAGTTCCCCTTGCACTTTATATTATTCACTTAGAATATTAGTACTTCATATCTTTTAAATATATATGGATATAAATGGATAAAAAATATTTTTTTTTATTATAACAAAAATATTTTTTTATTATTCCAGATGTGAAGATTATTTGTTTTTTTATAATAAAAAATACATTTTTTTTTGTTATGAGTAAATTTAATTTTGAATTATTAAATTCAGTCAGTTCTTACATGAGAATAAAATTTTTAAATCACTGGTGGTTAATTTTGTACTTGATTAACATCACTAATCACAATGAAGCTAATTTAATATAAAAGACTTAGTAATTAAATATAATTCCTACTTCCTTTTACATAACTTGAATAAATATATTTTAATTATAGCTATAATTAACAGCTTCTTAGTACTATGCATAACATATATGCTCCAATACTATGCATACAGTAGAAAGCTAATTATATGGAACATTACAATTTTTGTATACATAATAATTTAATTATAAATTAAAGTCCAATAATTTTTTTTTCAGCTTTACACTGTATCTCGCACACAGCAGGGTAGGCAGAGGGAACCGCGGTGTTAAGACACTCCGTTCCCCACTTTCTGCCGAATTCTGGAGGCAATGCGTGTTGAGTGGAAGAACTAAACGCCGCGCTTTGCCTCGACAATAAAATATAATATTAAAATATTCGTATAATATTATTGCCATTATTGAGGCTGTAGTGTTGCAGCGGCATAGCGTCTGGCAGCACACGCAACGATTGTGGGTTTGAACCCAGTCATGGGAATGAATCACTAAACACAAAATGTCTGAAATTTGATCATATTATTGAAAACGGACTCTAAGGACATATATATATAAAAAAATATATTTGGCATGTGATGCGAAATTATGAACCAATAAAATATAATATATTAAAGGGCCTGTCATTGAAATATTTATCTTGCATGGTTTTTACAACACAACAGTTATTACGTCCATTTTAAAATAGGCCTATTGAACAAAATATGCTAAACATAATTTCAAAATCGCCTGCCTCAAGCTATTCTCTACCAACAAAGCAGGTAAGGCCACTAACGGTCCTTGATCCCGATCCCTGCCGATATTACGATAGATTCTACGCCCCCCCGAGATTTATTAGGTATTCGTGTACCTTAGAGCTGTACAACTCGTCTGTTTATGGTTGAAAACGATCCTTTTGTAATTTACTTCCTTTAACGTTAAGGATTTAAAATACGTTAGATAGTAATGTATTAAAATTTCATATTATTTGAACACGCGATATTAATATATCATTTGAATTATAATATGGTCAAACATACTGTCTTATTCTACACATAATGTGTGTTTTTTGACGTTTTTAAAGTGTTCAAATGTAATTGCCTTATAAGGTGTGTTAAATAAATATCATGAATAGTAAATACAAACTTCCTAGACTCCGATACTAGGTATTAATATATGTTATATTAATGTACTTTACAGATATCTCAATGATTTAGTTAAATGTAAGTATATTTGGTGTTTTTTTACTATCAAGAACCATATCCGAGTGTTATAATCTACATAACCTGAGTGTGATTCTTATGAATAATCATAAAAGAATATATTCATGCTTACTTATAGTTGGAAATAAAACATTAAACGTGGCAAATCACGATACAATATAAGTCTTAGTTGTTTAAATAAATTAAAGGAAGCGAACCTGACTAAAAATATATTTAATATTTTTATTTTTTATAATATTTATTTATAATATTTATTATATTTTTATTTTATAATATATTTTTTTTTATATGAAAAATTATATCTCTTCTAATATACTGAAAATTTTATATTTGTTTATTTTATTCCATGTGGGCACTTGTTACGTTCCCACATACCCAGGGAACCGCTGATCGAAGTCTCTTGCAACATTTCTCATACTTGATGCCCCACACGTAGATCTTGGAATTGTAATACCCAGTAATATTGAAATTGTGTAATCAGATGAAATCATCCATTGTTC
>JBAIZZ010000155.1:553934-597058 GCA_037355905.1 Heliconius aoede
CACTTATAAATAATTTTCGTAGAAGCTTACTCTTCAACTTAACGAGAATTATCATTTGTGAAAATATTTTGAACGCTCGTAACTTTTTTAATATTACGCTGTTTACCATAATTCTTATAGGTTTGTAGGCTGTGTACTGTGTAGGCTTTATAACAAAGGTTATAGGAACATCGACATATTTCCAAAACAATTATTATCCAAGTTAGCTATAAAATTAGTAATTAACAATAAATCACACAGACTTGATTTGGTACATATACTCTAGGTATACGATTATAAATTAAATATCAAAAGATTGTTTTTTTGGATTTCATTTGTGAACAATGAAGTTTCAATAAGACAAACATGTAGATCTAAAAAAGTGAATTAGGGATTTTTGAGCTTTTTTAATTTTTTTTTTAAATCCATGTCTTTTAGTTGCACAGTATCTATAAAACGAAACCGCTTCTCGGCATTGCTGGCGCGCTGTATATATAAAAGATCCACGCGTATCAATATACGCGTGGATCTTTTACATATACACGTAACAGCGCAAACAACATAGAATAACGGAAAACGGAGAATAAATCACTAAAACTTGTTTTCTACACAAAACAAAAATAATACGGATTTCATCTAAAAACTGAATATATACCTATACGTAATAATACAATACACGACATTCTAGTTAACTGGTAAAAGTAAATTATCTGAGGGGCTCGCATTTATCGTGTGAAAAAGCTAATAGTAAAATGTAAATGCAAAGTGATTAAGTAATCATTAAACACATTAAAGAGATAGTTTAATGTGACCAAGGTTTCTCTATATTAATTCAAATTACCTTTTAATGTTAGTTTAAGGATCTCTTGAAAGTAACTTGTACAAATTTGCAAAGGTTAAGTAAACAGTGTATTATTATATCTAAGTTTTTTTTTTACCACGACTGTAACTTAAATTTACGTGCACTGCGTACAGAGTTAATAACCCCGAAATGAATTCCGTCATGAAAAATAAAAATTGATAAACCAGCAACAATTAGTGTATATTTCCAACAAAGTGCAGAACTTTGTCTAAGCTTTTAAAACGTCTAAGAAAACAAAAGATAGTTTTGTATTTTCTCATGTAACAAAAAGCCTTATTAAAATGAAGTAGGCTTGAAGACTATCTAGTGCTCTTTCATGCTTGGCTAGTCTGTGTCAGCTGCCATCTCCTAATGAGAAACAGCCACTATTGTGTATCGTTAAAAGACCATTCTTTTTTCCATCGTTGTAATGACGAAAAACTTTAATTGTATTCTAGTTTTTTTATTAAATATTATCTTATTATATAAATTGATCGTAATGTTTTGTTTATATGACAAATTAAATGTGTGTTGCAACTTCTTGCTTTTTTCTTAATTAATAGGCAAATGGAACCTACTTTAGGTTCCTATCCACGCAAGATATTCGATGTCTACCCGTACCCGTGTCTACCAGAGCTGGAAAATGAAAATAATAATTTCCCCGGCTGGTGATCGAATCTACTACAATGACAACACACGCTGTCCCGCTACGCCAAAAATAATTTTATTTTTTTTTTATTATTTATTTTATTTATTTTTTAAGTAGGTACGATGGTTTCCTCACTTCTCTAAAATATAAGAAGCACTTTAGATTTTTTTCTAACAAAGCCTTAGACTTAAACATATTGTAGACTCTCTACATTGAATTCACGTATTGCCATTAGATACATATGTGTTTATAGAGACTATGGTGTTAATCCAAGTTATATCACATATAGAGAACATATGAATTATATTTACTTAATATTAAACATACCTTTTTAAATAAGAAACAACACAACAAAAGAAGAGTTATAATCTAGTCTAGTAAATAGTATTATGAAATCTTATATTTTTATAAAGAAAACGCGGCGTTGAATTCCGCCACTCGACTATCACTTGCATGAAAATTGGGAAGAATATGAGAAGCGGAGTGTTCAAATTTAAATATTCTATATTCAAATAGACTTACTTTTTTTTTTGTATTAACACTAAGTGCCGTCTGCCTGTTTTGCTATGGGAGTAAATGAATGTGTAAATGTAGCGTGAATCTACTTTTTATTTCAATCATTTTACAAACTGCTCTGGTAATTTAAAGTAAAAGAGCAGTAATTATCCAGCCAGTGTTCAGTTTCCGTGAATTTAGGTCGATGCGTCGTAGATGGTGGTTTCGATACCACGCTTTCATCTTAGGCAAGGCGAGATAAACACTTGTAAGGTCAGTGAAAATGTTCGCCCATTGAAACTTTAACACCCACTTAATGCAAGTAAATAGAAAAAACGTTGTGGATATTTATTTTTTTAGTTTCGTGCTGTATGCACATAGCAGTGCATTTCAACCGATTTTATTATTTTATTATTGTAATCCCTGTATACGATACGAGTACAACAACATAAATAAATTGACACAGTAATTGGCTTGCTGCAACGCAAAGCGGTCAGGGACGCAGCACAACAGCTAGATTGTGAATAACGCTCGCCGGAGCCACTATTTCCCTTATACAACGGCTGATTACTTTAAATAGACGTATGAGTTCATATTGTCACATTTTTAGTTATTTTAAATGTACACGTGAGGGTTGTGGGATCGATTCCCACTAGAAAATGAACTATTTTCTTTTTATTGGTCTAGTAACTAAGAAAATGCGGCGTTGAGTTCTACCACTCAATGTGCACTCTCGAACTCGTGCTTGTTACGAACAATTGAACGGAAAGTGGTAAACGGAGAGTCTTCATGCTGTCTCTCTACTCTCTACTTCCTATCTATATTCGGGATACAGCGTTAAAAAGTATAAAATTATATATTTAATAGTTTTTCATTTAATAGATATAATAATTTTATATGTTATCGACACAAATTAAATATTATTATTAAATTAAATATTATTATTAGTAGTTTGTATGCCCACCTATTTTTAAAAGTTTCGTTAGGTAATGAAAACAAAGTATCGTTCGTAAAATATTGATGACGATATTGCGTGATTAAATTTTCAATGATGAACGTTAAATCTTGCTCCTTATATGGCATTGAGTGTGCATTAAGCGCGTCAGCGCATATAGATTACCTTCCGGTTTATAATAGCTAATGTTGATATACAAAGATGCATTGGTTGTTTTTGTTATTATAATATTATTTTTGTTTTCTTAGATTAATGTCACTAAGACATTTGAAAAATTTTAAAAATTTCACATGATAAAGTGACTGAATATTTCTTTATGAATTTCTAAGAGGTTTTCATTTTTCTCTAGTAGCAAGACAACGCGCGACATTGAGATCCGTCACTCCGAGAAATGAACGGGTCTGTGGGGGAGCGGGAGTGTCTTAACACTAGGTTTCTTCCGCTGTTTGCGAAAAAAAAATCTACCGAGCATAATTTAAACCTACAACCATGGCTTACAATCAGTTAACGAGACGTCCAATTGCGCGCCGCGGGGCGTTGACTACATTATCTTCCTTCTATTGTATTTATTATACACTTTTCATTTCTAATATATTTTAAAGTTTGAGGTTAGCTCGCATTTCATTAGCGAATCTAGGTTACGGCTATCAAAGAAGCATTATAAATAAAAAAAAATAACATCTCAGTAAAAGTTCTTAGTTCATAGTAAAAGGAGATTTATACAGAGACGTACCTGCGCTCTGGTAATTTGAAAAGTGTGAATTACTTTTGAATATAATCAGGTTAAGCTGAAGTAGTTCGCTGGTTATTCGAGAGGTTCACTTTGAAAACGTAGTTTAAAAGAATTTGCGATATTATTCAGTTAGTACTGCGTTATATGGATTTTAAATTTTTCTACATAAAAAAAATAATCTACTTTAAAGTTTATGTATGAAAGATCTGAAATTTTAAATGGTGTTGATTAAACTAAGACTACCTAATTGTATTTTGCTGGAACCACAAAAAATGTAACATGATATAGTGTTTCTTTTTTAGTTATATTACTTTAGTGACCTATTAAAACCTATTATCTAGTGTTAAAATACTCCGTTCCACACGTTTCGTTCAACTTTCTCATCATACTCACGCGTGTTGAGTTGCGGAATTCAACGCCGCACTTTGTCTACTAGAGCGGGCTTCATACAGCGCAACAATATTAGGAGTATGAAGTGAGCGTTTTTTATAAAACCTTCCCCTACTTTTTAATTTGCCCCAGGGCCCTAGCTGCGCCATTGATTTTCCTTGATGCTCACTTCACACCGGTACACTTAGATAAATTGATGTTTTATAAAATCTTTTCATAAATCGAAGTTTCTTGTTAAATAAACTTCGCCTGCATTTTCCAATGTCTAAACTACCAAGGTATTGTAATGTTAAAGTATAATAGATTTACCTATCTAGCTCCAATCCACTCGCTGGAATATCCAAGCTTTCATCCCCATTGTAAATTCAATACCTATACTGCCGTCTACCGTTCATCGGCTTGCCATAATTTATTCCTTGACATGAAACGACGTTTTAGCGTTTTCTTTAAGAAAATCATAATTTTTACTTTCGAGTTATTTTGAAACTTTTTGTAATATCATTTTAAATAATCTGTAAAATTTAATTACTTTCTTACATCATTTGATAATATCTGTGGTATTTCGGCGGTTGGTGTACCTACACTGTGTATGATTTATCTGCAAATTGGATCCTATTACAAGCTAGTAAAGATTTTTTTGCAATGTAACATAAAATACTAATTTTTAGATTTTTTTTCCTTTATTTATATTGACAATCTTCACTTATTACTGAATTTCATAATTCTAGGTCAACAAAAAGTAGGCTATAGATTTTGATTACGCGGTGAATTCATGTCCAGTTTTCCTTTTTTCTTGTGTTGATTCAATAGTTTCTCTATCTGTTGTGCTGTAATAGACATTCGACATTAGATATTAATTTTTTACTTCCAAACGTCCTTTAGAAAATTATATTGATCACTGTTGTATGATCCTATAATAATCCTTGTTTTCGCTTTAGAAAAACGGAACCCTAATAAAATACAAAAAAAAATACATACACAATAATCAATTTTTTTTTTATCATTTCAATGCAAGGTTTGAAATGATTTTCAATGCCTTGCGTGTGTTTGATACGTTTATATCTTTATTATCCTATTGTTTTTCTGTTTCTTTGTTTGGAAAGATGATAATTGTTAAAAATACAAGAGGCTCAATTCCCAAGACTAATCTCGAGATTTCATGATATGGCCATTTGGTTAGACGTGTAAATGATACTGTGAATAAGATATAAACAAAATGGCGGCAAAGGTAATGTTTGATATTGTAATGTCTATAATATGCTCTGCTATGTAATAAATGTTGTGATAGTAGGTAATAGTATATTTTTTTGTAAACAAAAATAATATTTTTTACATTTTTCAATTGTTATTCCATAATTAAGAAAAGAAAAGTATTTTTTTTAAAAGCATAAAACAATTTAAAATATTTTCCCATTTATGAATTTATATGAATGATATCGCTTATATAAAGTACTCGTGCGAATGAACTTTAATTAAAAATTATTTACGCATGAGTTTGTGTGTATTTAGACCTAAAAGTACAATGTCTGGATTTTTGATTACAAAGATGTTTGTTTTCCTATTGTCACGACGACATGCGTGGGGTGTTTTGTATGAACTTTAGCCCCAGTGACACAACTGCATGATAACGTGGCAATCCCTTTGAACCGACTTCTTTAAAAAGAGGACGTTATCAATTCGACTATACTATTTTTTCTTTGTTATTTCATTAAGGGTAGGATAGGAGTTTTCGATGACCAATATTCATGACTCTTTTTTTATTTGAAAGCTGGCGCTTCCTATGTGGTCTTTTCATGGTTAGGTTCTGATTATGGGATCCGGTAGAAGTCGGCATTTTTTGCAAAAAATTATAGTTATTGTTCATATTTTTAGCTTCACTTTACTTCCCCCATAAAATACTTCATATTGAAATAACTTTTTTGTTAATAAATCGATGGAAATAAACATTCAGGTAAGTTTAGCAAAATACAACAGTGAAAACTGCATCTAAATTGGTAAAACCCTTCCTAATTGACGGCCACTAACGAATCGACAAACAAACATAAATTTAAAAAAGTATTATTATACATTGGTTAATGTTTTCACATATATTTTCCATGTACGCACAACGATAAGTTACATTTTCATTAAAAATGTTTTGATATAGACATTTGTATATATATGCATAGATGTATGTAGAGCAGTTTGCTCACACTTCCCTCGTGTTATTTCTCACATTTGTATGCAAACTTGCTGGGTCGCTCGAGTCGGCCGCTAATAATCTACTTCTTGCAATTATCGTGTAATAAGATTGATTGCTACAGATTACGTAAATATTATTAATTGCTTATAAATATTGAAATTCAATAATTTAATATAATTCTTGTACTGTGATTTAAGATATACACTATATAAGTTTTATAAAATAAAACTTTTATAAAACTGTAACTGTGTAACAATCTTTACATCACATCACACACAATCTTCATTGTGATCGTAGCGCAGAGGCATAAGGGTGCATGTACCACTTGAGGAATAAATTATTATTTAAATAAAATATTAGTTTTCTCGCTCTGGTACGAAAGCAAATCGCGGCGTTGAGTTCCGCCATTTAACGGGCAATGCCTCAAAAATTCGACGGAAAGCTTGGAAGGGAGTGTCTTAACACTAGGTTATTTCTGCCTACTCTGTTATATGTGGGATACAACGTGAAGCTTAAATAGTTATATACAATATTTACAAGGAACGGTTAGCAAATGTGAATTATTTCACATACATCGACATGTGTAATAACAATTTTAATAAGAGCGTATGGAATGAAAGCTACAAGCCTTTTATTACATTCTGATAATTGTTCCCTCGATCGCGCTTTTATATTAGTATTCTGTCGGCGCTACGTTATATATGAATGAATCTGTTTTATGAAAAATATTCTGTGGAACATATTACTGATTAGACAACATTCTATAGAAGGATTAATTCTTGAAAATATTGTTTTCAGGGACTTTGGTCAATTGTTTTAAAAAGTTACTTAAGTTGAAGGCCACTCTAGTTGAGGACGAAAGGGTACAAGTGAGTAAACACGGCAGGTTGTGTGTTCGATTTCCAGTCGAAGAGATTATTAATATTTTATTTCTTCGCTCAGCTAACGAGGTTCCCAGGAGCCTTCTGCCTACCCTACTACGTACAGTACGTACAGAATACAACGTAAAGCTATTAATAAAAGTTACTTGACACACATTGTCTATTGACGTCATAGATACAATAATATCAATTTTATATAATTTACGTCTAATGTAAAAGAATTTTGTAGTAAGTTTGTATTGAGCATAACTGGATTATTCCTAATATTCGCATAAAATAATAAGACTTTTTTTTATGAAATGTATGTCTAATACTGGTGGCACAATTGAGTTTTCTTTTTGGTTTTATACGTGTTCTTCAATAGGATAATTATTTTTATTTATAAATGTTCTATACCCCAAAATACAGATCAGATAAAGAATACAAAGATAAGATCGGCTACTCAAGAGTACACAGATCGGTGCGGCTAGTTAAGATATAGCGCTTAGTTGTAACACTAAATTCGATTCCAAGATGTAAAAGGCTGGTATCTTAACTTGTTTTGCTGTAGATATAATATCCTGCCTAAGCCTATTATAAAAATAAACATTTAAGTTGAATAAAGCTTTATTGGCAAAGCGATTGACTCCAATTGAAATATCAATCCCATCAAAAAAGGTTCTCTTTATTTGTGTTGACCGTTAGAAAAGCCTATAAATATACAACTACGCCTGCGTACTAAAATCGACTGGCCCTTTGTATATTTGAAGATTATACAATATCGTGAATTGTATATATGTATAAAGCTATGTCATATATTTTTGTTCTACCTTTTAAATAAAGTACTATAATATTCATTTACGACGTTGAGAACCTTTGAGAGCTAGGTATATATTAGTATTTCTCTACCGCATCAAGCAGATATAAATATTTTTTATCTGGCTTGATTAAAAAAACAAAACTCTACTCTATCGTCAGTAAGTGTCATTTGTACAGGCTCTTATTAGCGTGACTTTTTGAAGTAAGAAAATCTGGTAACGCTATTTTGACACGCTTCTCGTCTTCCAATTTGATCGAATAACTACACACGTGTTGAGATCCGATAGCACTAAAATGTGTTAATACCAACAATCTGACGACTGCCAGGACGACCAAAATGAGTGAGAGATGAATAATTTTTATTGTGTTTATTTAATTTATTTAAGCAGTTATGTGTTTTCAATTTTTAAAATATTTAAGTGACGCTAATGTCAGTATTATGAAATAATGTATCAATAATATATGGAAGCTTACAACTAAAGAAAAATATTAAACCTTCGAGTCTAACCTTGACCTTTAGCCAGATCAGGCGCGCGCGGAAGGTTTGCAATGTAACTAATTAAGTGCGATTTGCGATGCCTTACCACACTTCGTTCACATAAAAAGCGTACTGGAAAATCGGATTTGACTCCTTCAGCCATTGAACCATATCGCGAAATTGATTTCAACTCTTTTTCTGTCAAAGCGAAGTTTCTTCATAGATTCTTCACAGTAACATGCGTTCTTGTCATTGGAGTGTGAAGAGTATCGCACTATCGTAAAGCAAAAAGTAATGATAAAATTCGCTCTCGTTTCTTTGTTAATATTACACTGTATGTTAACAATACCCAACGTATTTGAAAATATGATGTTTTGAACACTTTATGTCTTCTGTGACTCTATATCCCTTAAAAAATTGTATTTTTAGTATATGTTAGTCTCACATGACTAACATACTCGTATACTAAATGTCATATGACTCAAAAAAGACATGTAAGCTATATAATTAAAAATGACTTACCTATATACATATAAACGAAATTCCATTAATTATAAAAACTGCTCACTTCTTGAATTAAGTCTTTACTTCCCAATTCTACATCCCCAAGTGGAATTTAAATTCATAAAAACGGCCAATCAAACAATTCTCTACTCTATGTACTATAGTTTGTATTTTTTTCAGCCTTACTCTTCATACTGCACAGAATATTTTGGTAGTGTTAAAACACTCTGCTTCCCGACTAAATTCGAGATATTTAATGTTGATTGGTGGCCGGATACCGGACGGAATCTGACCAGACCATAAAGAGAAATAAATATAAAGCCTTTAGTGAAAATTGAACCCAAACACCGAAGTTTCCCCTTGTCTCTATAATGGTATTTAACCCAATTATCCAATAAGCTCTTCAACCAGACCTATACGACTTGCGCAATGTAAACTCAAGTTCATTGTGCAGTCTAAACTCAGCACTTGAGCTTCTTGAGTAGGTAAGCCTAAGAATGTTTGAATTGAGTCTTGGATTAATCGATTTTACCGTGAACACTAAACGTTGGCTATAATTTGCGCACTAGCAATATTGAATTATTTTAAAGTCTATTCGAAATGTTTTTTTTTTGTTTTAGAGATAGATCAGCTGGATATAAACGCACCTATAAAATAAGAGAGACAAAATAGGACTGTTTTCATACAAAAGTCCGTCAACCCTGCCTGCTGTTCATCATTTTGTCTAATTATTGTATACTTAATTGCAGCTAGAGATGAAAGTTTATGTAATTTTTCTTAATACACAAACGGACGTACAAACATTATTTATTAAAATGAGATTTTCTATAGTCAATATTGTGACGACTTATAGACATCGTGTTGCAACTTTATTGTTATATCCATAAATGTAAATTATTATGACAGAACTGTAACCATTTTCCAATTGTATATAAACAATTGCACCTTTTTATTATTTCTTTAATTTCCTCATTTGATGTTGTAGCTTATGTAAAAACTATGAAAATACAAAAAGTAAACGACTACATAAATGATATTGAATGTATATATATATATACACATATACATTTATTTTTCTTCTTTCAGCTTCACGCTGTATCCCGCACAAAGCAGGGTAGACAGATAGGACCTCGGTGTTAAGACACCCCGTTTCCCACTTTCTGCCGAATTCTTTGCCTCTATACCAGAGCGAAAAAAATGGAAATATAAACGTAAATAAATAATTCACTTCCTCGAGTGGGAAACAACAACCGTCGCGTTACAATCACACCCTTGTGCCACTGCGCCACGAAGGCCTCGTATATGTATACATATAATGATATTAAATGTTAATGTTAGTAAATGACTGACAAAAACAAAACTACGTCTCTATTGAATAAGATATTTAGTAATACCTAGTTGATTCATTATTACGCTTCACTGACTTTTATAATTTGTTTTAAATATTGTAAGATTATTCTCCTATTGTGTAATATAATCTGGGACGACATAACATAATCTATGTTATTTCAACTTTTCATTTAATTTTTTAGGAAAATTCTAAATTATCCTTTTAAAAAATAGCCTGTATAAACATTTTATTCGTTCTGCGTGAATTTATTTTCAAAAAGCTCGCTCAACGTATTAATTTTATCAGGCTTTCGTAACTGGTCCAAACTAAGGTTAGGGTTCTTATATAAATTATGTATTAATCTCCAAAATTTATATTTTTAATATTCTTAAGAGTCCCTTGTGGTATATACTATACATATACTTGTGTGACTCACACAGTCTAGGATTATGGATTAAGATGGGGAAAAATGGGACCTGAATGTAGATGAAAGTATTCTGAAACAAATATTACTATGGTATAATTGTAATGTCGTTATTATTTAAAAAACACATAATACGTGCTACATACGTGCTATAAAACGTTTAGTATAAATATGAATATTTTAACGTTAGTTACTCTTATTAAAACGGCTGGAAATTTTGAAAGGTAGATTGTCTAACAAGTATAGTTTATAAAAGATAAATTGGTATTAGATTTCAACCTAATAAATAATAACTATTAACATTAAACACCACTGCAATTGTATGAAACGAATTACAAAATTATTCTTTTCTAATTATCTTAATTTCTTAGAGATAAACCTTTTTTAAAAAAAATGTCAAAAATTGGTTATTTTAACCGATAAATTTGCAGCATTATTTTACAATGTTACAAATGTAATGACATGCCTAAATATACTATTTCATAAGCACTTTTTAATAATTCAACTTTTTAATATTTAATCACTTATATCCTATTTATCTTCTTCATCTTCATTATGATTTGATTGCAAGCATACACATGAGCAACCATATTGACAAATGCTTGGCCAACGATGGCCCACATCTTGGTCAAATGATGCCAGCAATGTCCATTGAAACACTGGTGTTTGTATGACGTAACGCCACCCGCACAATAGTTCCCACAGCACGCTTTCTATTTCGAAGCAGATTGGGGAATACAATCAAGAATGCATTAACGTGACGTGAACGTTTATTATTTCTCTAGATTATATAAAATATTTACTTTCTTCGTAACTTGGTTTTGTTAGAGCTCACTAAGAAGGGTCTCTCCCTTAGGAACTTGTTCATGGACTTGTTATAAATTTGAAAATAAAGTTGGCTACCCTTGGGTATCATTTTTTCTTAAGTAAAATTAACTTTTTGCTACAGTGATGTTTCCCGGAAAGCACTTACGACGGTACTTGTCACAAATTTTGTTATGCTAGGGATCTTAGAAAAAAAATTATATATTTAATACGTTGGTAAATTGATCGTCTATGCCTGCTTTTATTATTCTTAGTTATTTTGTTTACCTAACAGTAGTAGGTATAAATTTGTCTACAAAAGTGTTATTAACATAAACTGTTGCGATTGTTTAATTTTTTCACGATACATTTTACATGTAGATACATAAAAATTAAAAATGACAGCTCCAGTTCAGTCACAGCAATAGGCACAGTAAATACCTTAAATGATATGCTAATAACGCAAATTTCCTTCCCATAAAGTTGTCTTTATTTAACATATCGTCTTTACCTTTTACCCCTGTTTGATAACAAAAACGAGAACTGTGCGATACATATTAATGAGTTTCACCTACAATTAGGTAAATGGTTATTCATATATGTAAATAACAACATTACGAACGACGAAGGAAGTTGAATTGTTGCTCTGGATGTTTATGTTACGCGCAAGGTCTTTCACTTTTGTGAATTAATTTCCTATTAATCAGAGAAAGTTTATTGTTCGGTCAATTGAAGTCTAATAGAGCATTTCGTGTGCAACTGCATATCGCTCGACCACTTCACTCTGATTCCTGCGTGTAGCAGGGTAGGCAGAGGAAGCCTAGTGTTAAGACACTCCATTTTTCACCGAATTTTGGAGACATTGCGTGTTGAGTAGAGGAACTCTCTACACTACTCTGCTTCGTGGCCTCTTTTTAATCACACACTTGTGACCTACGCCTCGACTGGCCTCAATTTACACTTTATATGTTATTAAGTTACTATAAATTAAATTGTAGATTACCTAACTTAATATAAAAGTGAAAAAAGGATATTAGTTAATGTAAATTGTTTATAGAAGTAGTCAAAAGTGGGTAACTTTTTGTAAGAACATTTTTATTGCATATATTTTTTATGTTTATAATATATTAAATATTCTTTAGCTATCGAACTGTCTAAATCAATGGAAAATGCAAAATAAATAAAAAACATATTACATATTGTTTTCTTTTTTCAAGAACACAATTTTTAAAATAGTGAGTACAGCCATTAAAAAATGTTTAACAATATAAAAATATATTTAAAAAAATTAAGGGATTTTGAAAAATTTTACCCTGAAAGGCTGAAATACGGGCTGAAAGTTTGTGTGGAAAATTCTGAGGCCGCTCAGGTCCAGTAGTTTAAAATATAAGAAAATTCTATGTAGCATTGAAAAAATTTTATCTATAAATTTCCCATAGCTCAGCTTTAAAAAAAATAAATCGTTCTTTTTATCCAAACATAGAATAACCTAGAACTCCACAAGCGACGAGCGCAACCGATACGCCGTTACGACTCACGTGTCGTGGTAATTGATTAGACCAACATATATACGCTTGCAGTTTTATGTAACGCTTCAAATGGACCACTTTCATCATTTCCTATTTGCAAAATTTAACACTATTTATTAATGCGCTTTGTTGCAGCACGTTAGCTTGTTTATATATCGATGTAGTGTGTTTTATATCAACGTGATGTAATTTAGTGTATAACCATCTTTGATAAGTGGATTCATTTATAATTAGAAGTTCCCGAGATTAGCGCTTCGAACCAATCAAACTTTTCCACTTTACATTTTACTTTTAAAAAAAATCGTCTCTAAGTTTCTGCCAATCAGTAAAATATTGTATGCAATAGATGAATACGTTATCATTGAAATACGTAACTATTATTGCCAT
Organism: Heliconius aoede; assembly: GCA_037355905.1. NCBI lineage: Eukaryota > Metazoa > Arthropoda > Insecta > Lepidoptera > Nymphalidae > Heliconius > Heliconius aoede. The sequence continues at coordinate 567,294 of JBAIZZ010000155.1, forward strand.
TTGAAAGAAAAATTTGTATGTGAAGTTAATGTTCAAAAGATTTATTTTAATAGATTTCATAACTCAGACCTCTACTAAACGTGAAATAGCGTCTGGCTCTACCCAAAAAGATCATTCTTTTAGGGTAGAGCCAGTCACTATAGTTAGTTAGAGCCAGTATTTCTTCTTTTTATTTTACTTATGTACCAGTATTTAAGCTCAAATTATACTTTTCTTTTCCTAAATGTCCTATTTGCGTTTCATAGTTTCTCATTTGTGTTGTCATTAAGTGAGTAATAAAACCGCATCAAAGTGTTTACGTTAACACTAGCAAGGTTAGGTCAGGGACGCCGCATATTACGCCAAAAAATGTTCTACGCGTCCCAGTATAATATATCCGCATTATAATTTATACGTAGCGAATTGAAGATCTTCAAGTAGTCTGCGTTTTTGCATCTTGACAAATCGCATATAATGTATTTTTCCCTTGATAAATTCTTTCTCAAGTGATAATATACATATATCAGGGTAGTGATAACCTAGTGTCAATACTCTCCGTACTGCACTTTTCACCCAAAGGAACATTGCCTGTTGAAAGATGAAACTCAATGCTGCACTTTGAAACCACAACGGACAAAAGTCATACGTGAGCAAATTGATAGCAATATTGAATATTTATTCAGGCCAATGATCCGAATCGACAGTCGCCTTCTAGTGCCCCTGCGCAAAAGTCAGTGTACTCATAGACTGTATATGGAACACAAAATTACATATTACCACCCATTTAAAAAAAAATTGCTGCTAACCAGGTACACATAGTGGTATTCTTAAAAGATTGAGCCACTGTGTTTTTCAGCTGTTCTAACGGTTTGTCACAATCAGATCAATTCTTGTTGGATCTTTGGCCGCTTACTGTTATATATATATTTATTATTACATTTTAAGATACGTATTATTACAATCTACAATTACTTTTTTAAAAAATCTCTATCAGAAACAGTCACCACGCCTTGTGTATTACTTGTGGCGATCGGCGCTGACACAAATCGATTTTAATTATTCCTATATTGATAGTCTTCAAAAGTTTGACCGTTTACCATTGCAGTTTTGATTAAAAAAAAAGGAATTCCATCTCAAAAGAGCAACGAATACGTAAATCAAATCACTGCCGTATCACGTTTCATTGATGAAGACCGGCAAGCGCAGAGTAAAGCGACAGGGTAAAAGACTAGTTGCCGTTTGGCGCGCTGTTTGAGAGGACGTGTTGTTGTTGTCTTCTTTCACGCAGAAAATAATATATATATTTTCGTGATTTAATAATATTTGTGGGTGCTTGTTACGTGTTTGACTTTAATTAGTGTGTACCCGCTTATGTGACTAACGTCTACGCTTCATAAGGTATTTATCGCTTTATGTTTTTATATGTGAATTCCACGTATAGTCTGATAGAGCAATGGTGTGTTCAAAATACTATGGCGTTTTTAACTTTTTTTGTTTTTTTTTTTAATAAAAAAAACTACGAAATAATGTACCGCCATATTGTACGTTGAAATATAGCGCCGAAAAAAGTAAAAGATGAAGCCTCAATTTACCGGTCATGTATACCGGTCGCACCATTTCTAGCAGTACGTAGGCGGATGTTTTGAGGGGATTTTTTTGTAATAATAATATCTTCTTCATCTTCATATTGATGTAAATTGGGTGATGAATAAAGAAAGAAATATCTAGCTTTGTGGTTTTGAAAAGGAAAAGATCTTGAATGGCGAAATGTTTGAAAAACTTTGCTCGTGATTAATTTTGTATGCAATTATTTGCAAAATACGCGCTTAAAACGACTTCTGATAAGTTTCTAACTTTCTCGTTAAACGCAATTGTAATTGGAAAACTGACGCAAAATAATTGACGCAAAATTAGTATAATCCCAAATGCATTTATTTTGTATTTTAATGCTTAACGATACCAAAGACATTAAATTCAAATCAAAGTTCCGTTTAAATTGTTTTTTTTTTTCACATCAAGATAATAAATTATTTTAACTCAACCCTTTGAAGTCAGGTAAGTTTCTCGTTCTCCAGTACTAATTTAATATCGATAAAAAATTCAAAAACCTTAAAGACCTTGGCTGCAGTAACAATACATTACCTGCGTATTTACTTTTTTTATAATAAATAAAAAAATAACCTTGATCTTTGATGAAAGACTTGTTTATCTACTTATTTAAAAGATAAAAGTATATTATGCTTCTGTCTATCTATCATCATATCTAGAATATTTTCAAAAGATTTATAAAGTACAATAATTACTTCAGTGGATATGAGGAATGTATTAAATAAATAAAAATCGAATTACTTCAGCAGAAAGTGGAGAACGGAGTGTCTTAACACTAGGTTCCCTCTGCCTTCCCTGCTGTGTATACAGCTGAAGCTGAATTACTTTTTTAGTGTGCCTACACTTTTTTCCTTAGGATACAGTTAAAATATTTTGGTTTAGCGCATCTACATTTATTATGCAAAATACTCCGCAATGTCTCTTCTTTCTATATTTCTAAGATTGTTATGATTTTCCACCAGATTGCTTTTGCTGACTGAAAAATGCGAACGCCGGGTGAAACGCGATAAGTAATCAATACATGTTATTAAATTCATTTTGCTTGTTATCGCCTCCACTAGACGTACCTAGTTATATTAGATAGATATCTAATATAACTAGGTATAAGTTATCTACACCATGATTTATATTTACTGTAAATTTAGTTATATTTAAATTTTATTTTTGATTATTTTCTCCGCGAGTGGACACCACGACTCTATCGTCGTATCTATCCCAAATATGTAGCGTACTTTTAACCAGATCAGGCAACTGCTAACAGTCTTAAATATATCTTCAAGCCGATAGATAGCCAATCGTCACAAAATAGAGATAAGCAAAAAAATATCACAATCAATTCACATCGAACGCAAATCTCATGATAACGCCTGTCGTTGTAATATTAGAGGTGGTCGTAAGTAATGACATAGACTATTCTAGGCGTAGTGACAGTCACAGGCCATTACACACATAGCATATTTAGTAAATTCAATATTGAAGCATAAAGGACTTAGGTAGGTGATGTGGATCACTTACGAGAATTTAAGGGAATTTAATTACCTTTATATTTATTATTTTTCTCATATAATAAGACTTCATTGTGATAATATTTTATATAGAAATATTAATAACACATGCATAAACTAAATAAACCTAATAAACAAGTAATATATATTACAAATTAAATACGCTGATGATTTTTAGTTAGTGGTTTCACTATATCTATAATATATTAATTTACTTTTTACTAATTTAATATTAAATTACTTTTTAATTTAATTTTTTTTTCATTATATCTAACTGACAAGATTGTCAATGTCAAGACAGATATTATATGGACAATTTTTTTTTTATTAGAGCAAATCGTATCAAGTATACGGAAACCGCAAACGGTATCACCACACGCATCATCGAAGTCTGTATATAAAATAACCATGTACGTGCCATAAAAATGTTTTATTAAGATTTTCATTTAACCTTGAAGTCTATTTCTGCGTGACCTTCGTGTTATTCTTCTAGCGTTACGGATTTAAATAACCGGTGAATGTACCCCATCAAAAGGAGACATTTTTCTTTTTCATACATATCTTGTTACTTATAAAAAATGTAAATCATTTCATATCCCTTGAGGCGCGCACCTATTTAAATATACTGTTTTCCTATAGCCCTGTTATACCATATATCACGTAAATAAAATTAAAAAGATGACATATAATGTTATATGTAACATATAGCATGTTACATATAACGTGTACATAAAAGTATCATAGAAAAAATAGATACAATTAGCATTTAGTTATGCTAATTGTATCTATTTTTTCTATTGGGCAATAAATTTTGGTTCAATTCCTTGACTCTTGACTTCTTTGACTCTTGTGCCCTGCACCACGACGGCCTACTCGTGTTATTATTTTTCCTTTAATTAATTTTATTACTTCTCTGGCTTCTACATAAGGACCTGTAACGTAAAATGCAACAATTCGTCATCGTTTGACTCATTCTCGGTCGGTTAATAATAATTATATATGGCGTAACTTACCCTGTTCTTTTTTTAAACGATTTTTTTCTTTTCTACACAATAAGTATCATATAGGTACAGAGTGTAATTATTTATTGGTGTGAAATGTTGGTATATAAAATTATATTTTTATAATTTTACCATAATTATTTTGAGAATAAATACAATAATTGATTTAAAACTATAAAAACGTGTTGAAGATAAATGAGAATAACATTTTAACTATTTTATAATATATCGATTACGATTATAAAAGTAAAGGAACAAGCGTAAAAAAAACAGATAAACAAAATTACTTTCCATATGTACTTACATTACATAATATCAATAGGGATTACAAAGATATGTATAAATGAATATAAACAGACAACATTCACTATCTAAATGTCAGGATCGCGGAATCTGACCACTGCCACGCTGTTATTGAGATTTGCAAATGGCATTAAATGTAATTCTCGACAAATACCAATAAGTATACTTTAGGCGCGTGCGTGTTGTTTAATATGTGACACTGCAAATAGGTTCACATTCACACGAAGTTTGTGATAATTCTTTTTTTTTTATTTTAAACGTCCCAACGGCATCGGAGAAGCCTACTTAGGTTAGTCTCTGTACAACTATAGACGCTTAAATATTATTTCTGCTATTGGAATAATTTTCAACAAGCATATTGTTATGTTTATGATTATATATAAATATGTATTGATGTATTATATTATCTATCAACACATTTTCATGCTTACAATGTCTTACGTCATATAACGACGGTGATTATCATAAATATATAGAATCTACAAGTTTTTGTATGACGACTTATGCCCACACTATAAAACATAATGACATATCTAATATGATATTAATGAAAAGGGCATGTATATTTTGTACGTGTCTTCATAGGAGCGGAGTCTCATAACACTAGGTGTCCAGGTTAGGGATCCTGTCACGGTCTCACAGTGGGGCTTACGTGGTATATGCGATGTGCTAAATAAACTATTGGGGAAAATATGATGAAAGCGTTTCATCACTTATTGTTCTATTGAAGTTTCCTCCAACAAGACCCCAACGGAAGGATAAGCTCGATTTGCATCCTCATACATGTTACATGACAATTTATATTTATTACTCACATACTCACGTATTGATATCTGCAATGTAGTTTAAATATTTTTGCCAAAATACGAGTATATCAGTTAGTTCATAAATTATAATATGCACAATTATTAGTTTAATTATTACGTCGTGGCGCAGTGGTCAAGGGTGCTGCCCGTAAACGCGACGGTTGTGGGTTCGATTCCCGCTCGAAGAAGTGAAATATTTCTATAGGTTTATATTTCCATTTTTCTTCGCTCTAGTGTCGAGACAAAGCGCGGCGTTGAGTTCTGCCACTCAACACGCAACGAAAGTGGGAAACGGAGTGTCATAACACCAAAGTTCCCTCTGCCTACCCTGCTGGGTGCGGGATACAGCGTGAAGCTGATAAAAAGATTATTAATTTATATATATTTTTTCCATTTACAGTATTTCTAAAAACAATGGCATATAACAATGCTAATACAAAAAAATACATTTTACTAAATATTATATAAGTAACGACATAAGGAAGGAAACACAGTCGTTCACAATTTCTTTTATGACAATCAATCTAGAAGACACATTTGTTTGTGTAATAGTTACATACATAGTTACATTCATATTTACAAATGTCAGTCTAAGACTTCCTACGTAATTAGGCAGTACAGCAAATAAAACGTATATGCTTAAGACAAGTAATTCATAAATGTTAATTTTCTCTCAACTTCATGACTTATTCCGAATAGCAGGTGAAAATAATAAGACATTTCATTCACCGCTGTCGTTCTGTCCTAATTTAAGACATTGCGTATTGAATATTGTAACTCAACGCCGTAATTTATCTTCCTGCGAGGGAAGGACGAACCTCCAATCATCGCAGTCAGAGTTCAGAGATAAGTTTTTGAGTGAGTGGCCGTTATGGTTATAAAATAGCTTTGAGCTTTATCTATTTTAATTTTTTAAATTAGAAATTTAAAAATAATTAAAAATTTAAAAGCCACCCACTGAGATTTCATTACATTCTGATTAATAAATTTCATTTTTAAGATTTGGAAGACATTTTACTTTCGGACAATTCCGAAACGATTTCTTCGATGTTTTTGTCTTTTGATATTAATTATTTATTTACTTATTTAAATCGTTTTTTTTTTATATAAATTACTTTACATTTATTATATCGTTACGCATTACATTTAAACCACGCAGAGTAAAATTCGTTTTTCTAATTTAAGGCGCGTAATGTGTAGCGCAGAACATAAATCACCAGATTTCACATTACGTATGACCCAGTGGCATCATTATTTCTGTTTCAAATTTACTTCTTGCTTCTAAGAAAACTAGTGCGGCTGAAAGAGTTACAAATTGCTTTTACTTTTAGTGCCAAGCTTAATAAAGATTGTTCACTTGAAATATTTCTATTTACTTAAGTACTTATTCTATGAAAAGCTTACCTTTTGAGTTAATAATTTTATCGTAACATCTTTAACAGTCCGACTGTTTTAATTTGCAGAATTATTATATTTTAATTATGTATTTATTTGAAATATTTGGAATAAATTGAAATCAAGCTATATTGTCAAGGAATATTAAATTTGGTTTAAAAGGTTTACACGTCGTAATCTACGGCAATGACAGATCGCTTACAATTAAGTAAATATTGAATTATCTACATTTATATTTTACATATACCTACGTAGTTGTTATGAAGAGTTATAAGCGTAATGTGATTTTACATGTAAAAAAAGAGCATATCATGCTCCAATAAATTTATCATCCGACATACGTGATGAGATTAATATTGCGGCAAATCTCGATATAGGTACCTATATATTATATAGGTGAATGTGGAAATACTATTTAATTAGGATTATTTTAATTACTTTCGTAGTCCACTTTGCTAGTTTTTATATGTTCAACAGTTAACGATGTGGCCTCGGAAGTGCAGCTTCAGATCCTACTTGGAAATGTAGAATCGTATGATATAAAGAAAATTAGCGTTGAGTTTTAAATGGACGGAAAGTTAAAAGTGATTTACTGTTGTTCTTACTAAGTACCGAATATGTTAATAGTGATATATGTACATAAACGTGTTATCCACTACTTGCCTATTTGTTTATATTTTATAGTATCTTAGCCATATTTACATAATGATTGATAATTGAAATTTATATCTTGACTCACAGATGCGATTAAGGGTTAACGACAACGCTATAGTAAGATATATACTTTTCATCCTATATTTATTAATACATATAACAAACGATACCTATACTTAAATATACTTAAATCCGAGTTACCGCTTACCGCTCGGCCACTGCGCTCCTCGGATGTAACTGAAGTAGCTTGAATTAATTGCACTATTTCAAGTGTCATTGACATCGCGAATGCGTGCTTTGAACCGAAGCCAAACATAGTTTGAACAGACCGTTTATTTTTACGAAGACACGCAGGTTACACGATAAGTATACATTTTAGAGCAAAGTGTCATTTAATTGGATGAGATTTGACGGTTTTGTGAAATCAGCGATATTTTACTTCAAAATATGTATCTATTATGTTACTTGATGTGTACTTCAAGAAAAATACTCTTTTATTTAAAATTAATATTTTATTTACAACCAAATGTTCTGTCACTTGTTAGTTTATTTGCGGGGACTTTTTTTTTCAATTTCTGTAAACATGTCTCAGTTAACTATGACATATTACATTTTCCGTAAAAAAAACAAGTTAAATATTATAATTATGTCATTGTTGCACCAAATGACCGATATGTGTATAGAAGACAAGACGATTTATTAAAATATTCAGAGTTCAACTTTCCTTTTCGCAAGAGATGTATAAACTAAATATAACCTTCAAGACATTGTTGTAACGAGCGGCCAGTCCGCTATATTTACGAGTTCAAATCTCTTTCATCTTGTTTAATTTATATTATTTGCGTTGTATGTAAATATCGAACGACGCTGTGGCGCAGTTAGTGTATACATAGTTCTATCTACACGCCAATAAATAATAATACCTATATGAAAAAGAGTATTTTTGTTTGTTTTCAAGTGAAATATAGAACTCTCAATAAATTATTAATTTATAAAAAATGTAAAAGTGATCCAAGAGCCAATTAAATTTTCACAATTTACAAATGTTTGTTTTTCCGGTTTAATTAGACACAAACACGCATTTTTTTTAAATTGGCGAGAGTGGAGAACGCAAAGAATTAATAGATAAGTATATGTTATTTGTAAATGCCATAATTATGATCGTCTCCGCTTGATTATATAGAATTGGCAACTGAATTTTAAAGCGCCATATCAAAAGAACATTAAATAAAACAAAATTATTAAACGGAAGTTTTAATCTTAAGCTGTTGAACGGTCCCGTATAATGTATATTTATTATGACACTTTTGTTAAAATATTTCGTAATTTTGAAATACTTTTGAATTTTCAGTACCGTTTTCTAAATATTAACAGTTATTTAAATGCAATATTTTACAGTTTCAGATACTAGGGAAGACTTCTTTGTTATACTCTAATTAAGAGGATTATTCTCGTATGTATAAATTACAAAACAGATATTTCTTATGGTATGAAGAGATTTTATTTTCAACTCTATCATTATATTTTAATGTTCGATTGTCTTTACCTTAAATAGTTAAAACGAGATTAATGATATGAGCAGGGATAACTTAATAGGATGTAATAGCTTTATTCTCTCTCTCTCTCTCTTTTCATTTGGAGACACTTAGTAGTAAAACCAGACTGGGGTAAAAAACTTGGATGTTGAACGAAATGCAATACAATGGCTGCTAGATGCGTACTCAAGTTATTTTCCCATAATAACAGGTTTTCTACAATTCTGACCATACTGAACGCCATATTAGACTACAATGTGGTCACGCAAGGTCGCAAGTTCGTCGAAGTTTGTATTCAAAAACAAATATTTATTCCGCCCGGTTCTCCATAAACCGTTATGTGGACTGTCCGTTCTTGACATTATAGCTGGTATTATTATCACTGCGTATTGTTAAATAGATAAAACATCTTCTATATATTTTTTTTACTTTTAACAGACTTCAAGATAGGATTAAGAGGATGTTTGACATCTATATATAAGTATTATGTACATTTATGTCAGTTGATTTCTTCGTCATTTGTGACCTGATTTCAAAAATAATGTTTTATATATTTTTTACCTTTTATGATAACTTATATACTCACGAATACATCTAATTTAATATACGCCTAGAAATATAAGAAGAACAAATAAAATCTATTTAGTAATTACAAACCATATCTAATTTTGTTTAATGTTTTTTTTTTTTGTGATTACATACATTTACTTTTACTATATAATTATATAGATAACGAGATCAATCTTATTTATATTATAGATTGATCGTTAGTGTGAAAGTGATTAACTAACAAAGATAGTGCATAAAGAATTAATATTCCTAGTCATTATTTATAGTTTATATAAGCTTAAGTCATTTTATATTACTGTACAGTATGAAATCTATACTTTTAAATAATATGATAGAATTGAAAAGTTTATGTGGGTGATCGCGCTGATCTCAGGAAGTATCTATTACTTCGAATTGAAAAAGTATTTTGGCGTATATATATATATATATATATATATATATTTGGTATATTAAAACCTATTTATTTAAGAAGACTAGAGGCTACATAACATCAAGTTAATAGTTTCAATGTATCCCACTTTAACTGTGGCCAGAGTTTTCTCGAGAACGTTACAACGTGTCATGTCAGATGTGTCATAATCACAATTCTTTATTTATTTCCATTTCAATATGCCGATCCAATCGTAAGTTAGTAGTAGTTAAATATAAATACAGATGTTATGTACTATATGATATTATATAAAAGTAACAAAAAATTAAACTTTAAAGCTAAGAAAATAAAATGAGCAATTATTGTCAAAAGTGGCTTAAAGTCTCAAGGGCATGCTCTGAATCATTTTTTGGTGTCTACTGTCACTTCCTTTGGTCAATGCCAGCCATTGTCTTGTAAAAGCCGACACAGCCTTGAGTGCCGGAGATAATATCACTATGATTTACTTATAATCAAAACCCAACGCACAATAGAACTATTTTGTGCGTAAATATTTTATATGGACATATAAGTAAACAGAACAACAACAGAGTGAAACAGGAGAGGTTTCTTCGATATATTATGTTTTTGTATATTTACCAATTTATATAAATTGCCACCAAAAATAATGGATTTTATGAAGTGAAAAGGAAATAAATTATAAATGTTCAATTCATTGTTATATACACCGTCGCCTACCGTCTTACGGTCTTCCTTTATCTAGTGAGCTAATTTATATTACATTTATCAAGAATACCTACCAAAAAATACTTATACTTGTTATATACTTGTGATAGCTGGATCCTATATGTATCCATCATAAATTGAGATCCGTTTATAAAGTATGAAAACTTTAATTTCAAAGGCTTCTCAGCTTAAAGTTATTTAGCTGAGAATTCTATGATATTCATGAATTTCACACCGTCTTGTAATACCTCTAAACACTTTTGATCTTAAATTTTGTTACGCTTTTTGTATTATTATATATTCTATATTTTATAGGGTGATTTTCTAAAACAAATTAACGTCTCTTTAGGGATGGGGATCCTGAAACGTGACTTATCTTACTTTTAGAGGAAATACATTTTTAGAAATGACATTCAGCATTTTCCTGGAAAATATATAAAAAAGAGAGGCAAAATTAAAAGGAATAAAATAATTTACTTGGAAAAGTTTTAATAACATGTTTTATTTGGGTTTTTTTGAAACCGCTAAAATTTGAGAATATATATGATAAATTTTAAAATTGAACTGAACATAATATTGGATGAAACATAAAATATGTATGCAAATATATTTTGTACACACTGTGTCTAGTATAGTATTGTAACATAATATCTTGTCTTGCTTGTATCGCTTGTTACACAACGTGCCGTTCACGACATTCTCAGAGACAGTCACAGTAATCAGGCTCACATAAATTTGCATTGCAGATGGGCTCTTTAAGAAAAGAGCAACTGCTTAAAATTTAAGAAATCACCTAAAAAAACATATATTGTCCAATTTTTATTAGGTACTTTACAATTTTTCTATTTTAAATATCTTGTTTCTTACTTACTTAAAATAAATTATTGAAAAAAAGATAAATATTTAAAAATGGTCAAAAAAGAGTTACACATGTTGCTTATACGTCGTAGGTGGCCTTATTTATATGAAGCCGAAGACTTATCTCATGCGGAAGATGCTCTTAAATGTAAATGAATAGATACAATTTTAGAATGTAGCTGTATATATTTGCCTGTTAACAGTGATTGTGGGTTCCAATTCCTCAAATAAAATGCGCTTAAACAAAGTACGTCGATAATCTCCGCTATAAAACAAGTAGCTTCTATATTATCTATATTACTATATAGATAATATAGAAGCTCATACTGTGCCTACCGCAATAAGTAAAAGATACGTGAGATTTTTACAAAATGTAGTATAAAACTAGTACGTAGATATATTATAATTTGAACAAGTACATGCATGTGTTTCCAAAACTTGATAGGCCGGAAGCTGACGACATAAAGACTGAAACCATCTAATTTCAACTCCCGCACACGACACACAATACTTCGGCCTTAATCTGTCATGCACACTCCCTAATGACAGTAGCCTTCGCCAAAACCAACCAAATCCAATCCACCTCTATCACAAGGTAATAAGGATTATTTTTGTAAATGTTATATTATATTTGATGAAATTTTAAAGTTTGTCTGCTTAGTATGTATTGTAGTGCCGTCATGCGATGTAGCAATAGTGTACATTGTACTGCTGCATATCAGTTACACTCCGATTAAACGACCTCACGAGACCTCTATAGCGTATTGAGTTACCAGCTGGAAGCTTTGTATTCGGAAATAATGCGATGATTGTGGATTCAAATCTCGTCGAATATCGAAATAAATGTCGGCCGAAATATTTTTTACCGACATTTATATGCACATTACTAGTATTTATCCACACTTGAGAAAGAAAACTAATCTTTGGAGACTTATAAAAATTTGAACGTCACGTGATTTTAACCCGCGCTTCTTGGAAACCATCCAAGCGCTTTGATCACTACGCCTTACAGAGCCCTTGGATGCTTCCAAGAGATGCAAGTTCGAATCTCGCTATATTATTTTTTTTTAAATAAGTATCTTTCTCTGCCACTCTTAATTATAATACAAAAAAATAAAAATTACACTCAAGTAGACAAACAATATATTCATATTGATAAGAGCTAAGAAAACTGCCTTTAAAATAAAACATGTTTTAAAGTCACGTTAATAAGTAAACTCCAATGATTCATGGACATGATCGTAGTGTTTTACCTCATCTTCCTTATGGTGAAGTCGTGCGTGTTAATCCACCGTGACTCACTTTACTTTACTTGTAACGTAAAGAGCAAAGTGTTATTGGGGTTCCATGCCCAAATTGTAAAACGGACCCTATTACTAAAACTCCGCTGTCTGTCTTACTGTCCATCTCTTACCAGGCAGAACCCAGATAGATACTTAAAAAAAAGTCTTAACCTTAAAAAAACCTTGTAGATACTTAAAATTTTCACAAATGAAGTATTTCTGTTGACTTTGCCCTTGTATTACGACAAATACTAAATTAAAATGAATACATAAGGGGGTTTCCATACAACAAATATGATTTTTTGCTCGTTCTTATAGATTTTTTTATACAAATTAGTTTATATTGCCAAATCGTTTACAATGAATTTAGTTCAAATTCAGTTCTACCAAAACTGGGTGGCTCATATCTTTTCTATATTTTCCTAAAATTTATTCTTTTTACTTTATAAAAAAGCTTGTAATAAATAGGTATAATAATCATATATTGATATGATGTTTTGAATAATTTCAATTCAAAATCTACATACATATATTACTTTTGTACTTTAATCGCTAAGGTTCCGGGTGACTGGAGTGAGTCTCTTATCGGCCGGATGCAAGACAGGCTTTTAATTTGGACCGAAGTGCCGGATATTACTCGCAGAGAGCGAAGAAAATTATGAACGTTATAAAGAGAACTGAATAAAATGAAACGGCGTGTTTTACTTTTTCTTTTTAAGTCTTTAATAACTATAAATTATATCGTTTTGAGAATTTAAATAATAATCCATATTTGTTGAATATTTTATTATAAGAGAAAAGAAAGTTCAACCTTTTCAGGCTCTCTGTTCACATGTATTACGAGTATAGTTAGGGAAAGATCGGTGACAGCCGACTAATTAGGCATAATTTTTTTGTGTCCCGAGTGAGGAAAACGAAATATTAAATATTGCATTCCAACGAGTGGGAATCGAACTCACAACCGTCGCGTTTACAGTCGTCTTGTACCCCTTGTCCAATAGGTACGTACGGACAACGGTAATAATTCGTTAAAATAAAAATATATGTCTTCTCTCATTTGCACAAGTGTCTAGTTACGGAATCATTACATATTTCGAAGGTTATTGGCATTAAGTATTTGTCAGCTTAAGTATGTTAATATTATTTTTGAATGTAACAGTTGAATGTTTGTTTGAACCACACTGCTGTAGTGCAGTTACAAGGTTTTTGGTGTTTATGCAATTAGTTTTGTTATCCAAAATGAGAAAATATATTTTCATCATCATCAATCATCAATTAGTTATTTCCGTTTGACCACAAGGGCAATGCCGCAGATAAAAATGTTATAATATAAAGTGTTATATATTATATTAGGAATATTATAAAAAGTTGAATGGTAAAGTCAATAGTCAAACTGATATAGAAGGTAATTTACAACTTTAAGTATATTTACCCAATTAAACATTTTATTAAAATTAGGTACATTTGTAACTGTAAAATGTGAGAAAATTTATTTTGCTAATTTTGTCTACGACTATTTGTATTTTTGTATCATCTGTTGGTCCATTAAATCACGCGAACATGTAGCCTTTGAATTTTGAAAACGATAAAATTTTGTTTACAAATATATAAAAAAAATCTGCCTTATACACAAATTCTTATTTGACGTCAATCGAAATAAACTTAAGCTGGGCCCTCAACTGCTGCACTTAATGAGTTCCTTTCTAATCTAGACACAAGGTCGTCCTGGATATCTAATGAAGGGTAGAGCGACACAAAAACTAGATTACACAAACCATTTACCAACTTAACTACTATTTAATGATTTAAGTGGAAGGTGGCAAACAAATAACATGTTGTAGTAACAGTACGTATTTACTTAGTGATATTCATTTTCGAATTTAAACATAACTTTAGCTCGAGGCTCTCGTGGTGCAGCGGCAAAGCGACTGTAACAGCGACGTTTGTGGGTTCGATTCACATTCGGGAGAGTGAACTGTTTTCACTTCCTCGCTCTGTTAACAAGACTAAGCGCGACATTGAGTTCCGCCACTCAGTGTCTTAGCTATCATCAATGGTGTAGTCAATGCCGTTTTTTAAATGAATATGTATGAATATAGTGGAGGATAGGCAGAGGGATCTTACATTATAAAGACACTCCGTTCGCCATTTTCCCCATTTTCGGGACACTGCACGTTGATTGGCGGAACTCTACGCTACGCTTCGTCTTATGTTCTATTATTATTATATTACGATTCCTATTATTTCTGTAATTTTAATTCAACGATTATCTCACTATAATTTTTATCTATTCTTGTAGTATTTTATTGGAAATCATAATTAAAATAAACAATGATCATTATAAGAGTATAATAGTTAATTAAATATGTCGTATAATTTTTTTTTCCATTACAGGTGTGGTGATATAGAACGTCTACACATATATGAGTCGGCAGTGAATCACCGGACGACGTAATCGGTTTGTGTGCTTGCTAAAAACATTTCTAAAGCTTGTTACTCTTTAACTATTTACTAAGAAATCAATACAAATTAGGCTGTTAAAAAATGCAGTGCGACATGGTGGTATATGATTTTAAGATTACAATAAATCTGCCACTAAGTTGTGTCAAGCGTCCCGAATTCTCGCAGAAAACGGAGAACAGTGTTTTAACACTAAGGCAAGAAATCCCGGTTCGATTTGTCGCAGTCTGTTATGTTTTTTCTTATATAAGATATATGATTCATTTTTCTTCCGATTAAGTTCCAGCCCGATCACACATATAAGAATATTTCTTTGACAAGAATATGAAATCAGATCTAGAACGATCCGTTTACGGCATTATAGTGTGAATTCTCTCTTAGTTCTTTCTGCCTGTCCTGCTGTATGCGGGATAAAGCGTGAAGCTAAAAAAATAGATCAATATTTTCTACATATTAATTTGTAAGCCTATGTGAGAATCGATAACAGTAAGCAATAACGAATCCTAGTACAAATATCCCTAGTATTTAAATACATAGTTGTCCTGTGTTTCCCAGAGATTGCTTTCACCCACATTAATTAGACGACCCGTCCTCTATTTAAACTGACTCGGGCTAAGCGTTATGTTTAAACAAGATACGACATCGTATCAAAATTTAATTATGAATTCTTAAATCTATCAATCACACTTAATTCTTTAAATTACTTGAGAATTTAGAAAATCTTCGCTTAAGCAAATCCTTATATATCCTATAATACATTTGTACATTAAATATTGATGATTACGAGGCGCATTTCATAAATAATGCAGCAAAAGCGATGAATAAAATGTTTTGATTGTGTTGACATAAGTGAAGCTTATAAAAGCTTCATTTTTGTTCTGTACTTCAAGGTACCTTACACTTGAACATTTCATATTAATTTCAGCTTGATACTTCCAGGCGATCTCGAGATAGACGGTCTTGATGCACTTATAAGACAGTGATCCTAGAAGAGTTTTTCTTTTTAAGGTTCCGTACCTAATAAAAGCAACACAATACTACAGATATTTGAATACATTTTATCTTTTCTATACATTATACAGTCATTTGTTGAAAAGAACTGCAGCTGCCAAACATATTGTCAATACAGTATGAAAATCCTTTGAGACCCGCCTGCCACATCTTCCTTTGATGTTTCTAATCGGTCTTCTCAATAGAGAGCCTTTTGAAAGCTTGCTGCAAATCCCTGATGTTGTATAAAACGTGAATCTGCAATATAATATCAATACATTTTTTTTTTGAAAAATAAAAAGAATGTAAAGTAATAAATGTACCGCTAAATTGAATAGTTCTTTTATTTTTGGACTATATAATTTTTATTAGAGAAATTTGCCGTTTTATTTTTATTGTCGCTTTTTAAACAATGTTTCAAGTATATATTTTTGTTTGTAAGTATAAAGTTTATGCAATGTTTTATTGTGATATGCGGCGTATACAGGTTTAGAAAGACGTAATGTATTGTAAGAGACTTATAACCGTAGTTACTCTCTTCTTGACGTTGACTTATAGGTTGGATAGGCACTATGTGGAGTGGAGTCATCGCGGCCCAATTATTGTCATTTACATTTTGAGTGCGGCATTAGGCTTTGATAGCTAATATAATATGCAAAATACAGTAATACTTAGTTTTCATATATTTATTTCTTAGTATTATATTGTTCGTAAAATTCACAATAGAATATAATAGGTCCAATGCATGATACGCCTTGCTTGATAAGTTGTCAAGGAGAGGCCTACCGCCACGAACAATGCTCTATTGTGCAATTCCCGGTTTCAGAGACTGCTTACTTTAAGTCTTCATCTATATCTTATATTTCAGCAATATGAAGGTTTTGATACCTATATATTTGTGTTTTATATTGGGAATTGTGTATTATATATTAATGTATATTTTAAAAATAAAATTATTAGTTTTAAATTTATTATTTCTAAAATTATTATTATTATTTTACACGTACGCCTCTACTGAGCGATGTGACGTGCACGCATGTTATGAAACTATTCAATTTTGTTTATATGCACACTGACTACCATCATTCAGTGAAAGCGAATGAAAATAACAATATAAAAACGCTCACTTTCCGTCTCAACGATACATTTAGAAAACAGTAAGGTTTAGTACAAACGATACGGAACGGCTGAATCATGAAATCAGGGTTGGCGAAAAGTTCTTTGAAAATTATATAAAATTATCTATATATTAAAAGACCCCCAATAACTTAACTCTTATAATTTTAACTCATATATATTCAATTTAACTTGATACATTACAATTAAAATTTACTATGCTTTACTCTATTATGGGACTATTCGGACGTGTGATGTATATTCTAGACATACTACATTCAAATTAATAGAGTCGTATCTAGTAATTGGTAGTTATTTATAAATATAATATATAACAATTGAATAGACAACTAGTGACTAGCCCATTTCACAGCCCTATTCCAAAGTATGCTCATGTGGATCGAAGCGAATCACGCGCACCCAAAAAAGTAATTACTTTTAGATTTATATCTATGCATGCTGTTTTAATACCTAAGACGAAAGCAAAAAGCTTATTGTAATGGCATTAATAGATGGACGAAGAAAGTAATTCGTCTTGTTTTCTATTAGCTGCGGATGTTTCCAAACTTCGATGTAAGAACGTGACTCTTGCTATCAAAATCATTAAATAAATTTTATTATTTAGGTAGGTACTATATATATATATATATATATATATGTTTTTTTTATTTTTATTGAACTAATTTTTCACATTCTAAATAGTTAATTATTTACCACTACTACCTTGTGTTTAATTCAAATAATTTGTTAAGCCGGACACAATATATGAATGCAGTGCATAAAAAAATCACTGCACCATTAAAACATTTCTGTCCAACTTTCGGCCTTATTCTGGAGGCATGCCTTGTTGAGTGGCATAATTTAGTGCCTCCTCCTTAATATACCTCCTTACGAAGATATGAAACCCACAACAACCTGTCGCGCTTGCAGTTGCATGCTTGTGCCCCTGGACGATGACTGACCTCAACGTAGGGCACAAAATGTCCCCAAATAGGCTGATCAAATGGGTTCTCACTTCT
Organism: Heliconius aoede; assembly: GCA_037355905.1. Classification (NCBI taxonomy): domain Eukaryota; kingdom Metazoa; phylum Arthropoda; class Insecta; order Lepidoptera; family Nymphalidae; genus Heliconius; species Heliconius aoede. The sequence continues at coordinate 585,472 of JBAIZZ010000155.1, forward strand.
CTCTACGTACTTTACAAAATGTATACAAAATAAGTAAAAATATCCAAAAATAAAGCTGTCTACTTTCCGCGTTGTTTATAGTGCGAGACGTTTCATTCAAAGAATTATTACGGATTATTTAACTCTGAAGCGTAATTCCACGGAGCCCATCGGAAGCCGTGTAAATCGGCAATTTTCCGCAGTTTACTCCCAAATTAACGTCGATGGAGACGGAATTCACGAGCAACTGGTGTTGGCAAATGAGTGTTTAACGTCTTGAGGCATTAAGAACGTTGCCCTGATGTACGACGTATTTCTTGCTTCCTTGCGTGAAAATATTCTGTTTTCGGGTTATGAGTGACGGAACTCAACGCCGAGCTTTTTGTTGTTACCAAAGCGACATTAATTAATTAATATTGAATATAAATAATTCACTTCTCCGAGTGGTATCTATCTATTCACAACCGCCGCTAGTTTCTTTGGATATATTATAATACGCTTGAGATGTTTGAAAGTAAGAAAACATATTTACTTCGTGTTGTAGTAAACTTTAGTAATCAGATGTAATGTAGAAAAGACAAAAAAAATACTAAGGTAGACGCAGAACCGTGAAACGTAGGAAAAGTTCAAGTTTATTACGTTCAACCTTCACTAACAAGATTAGTTTCACAACAGGAGCATTAGTCGCGACTCATTTTATGTAGAAGTGACACACTGAAGTGATGTATAGACTTTAAAAGTGTAATATTCAACTCACCACTTCTAGATAATAAAATGAAGGTACTTCGCAAGCGTGACGAAACTTCTCTTCCAACTACCCACATTTGCGCGCTTTATTCGTCCTGTAATAATTGAAGGAAGGTTTTACGTGAATTAACACAAGCATGTTGAATTACAGTCATGTTCCTAAATTAGATCGGAATATTTATTACTTACATACTATTCCTGTCTTGATTAAATTCCTTAGAAATCGTCTTATGTGACCTTTGAAACTGTTAAGGCTTTAATCGTAATGTAGAGTAATACCTACTGTGTTATTTTGACACTAACTACATCTCCGTAGTGGCGCAGTAAGATAGTATGTGATCAACATCAACGCGACGGTTGTTAGTTTCATCCCCATGGAGTGATTAGAATTCAGTCAGAAAATGGACAACAGAGAGTCTTGACACTATGTTTTTCCTATCTACTGTTACAGATACTTATGCAGAAAAAAGTATATGTCGTGTTGTTCTCTCATACGAGAAGACTTCGTAATCATCAAACCAAATTAATTACTACAGTTATAAATGAAAATGAATTGATTTCAGTGTTGTTAATGGTGTCGAAACACGCAATTTTTTTTTATTTAGACAATCTACTATAGCTACAACTACCTTCCAAGAAATTGTATTAAGTTTCATATTTTTTTTTACCTTTTTGTTATTTCTCTAAAGTTGATCAAAAGTTTATTTACTTATGGGAAATTCGTTGGGAGCTTGAAGGTAAACTTTTTTATTGCCACTGTTAGGTTCAGCAAGTTTCTGTGTTCCCTTAGTTACAAATTGTATTTGGCCAGAGCTTTTCGTGGAATCATTATATAAATGGCTATTTATGTAATGTGTAGGGGTTTTTAAATTATGAGAACCGGCACCGGTATCTGGTCAACAATATCTTCGATGAGCTTATTTAATTAAAAAAATGCACCAATTCATTAATCTCTTTTACAGTTTCAAGATTTTTTTAACATATTAGACTAAAGAGACCTAGTCTTAAAGACACTCCGGTCTCCACTTTCTGATCGATTTTAGAAAGATGCGCGCTGAGTGACGGAACTTAAAGCCGCTTATATTTATTAACTTAAAAATATTTAATTAAACACGTATTCCACCTTTTTTTTAGAACTCACCACCCAAATATGAAATAATTTCTTAAACATATTTAATAAATATTCGTATAGTACAAGCGGGCGAAGCCGCCTAGGTCGGCTAGTAAGTAATCTATAAACGAAAATGGGCCTAGATATAATATAACTTCACATTGTATCCTGCATATGACATTGTAGGCAGAATGAATCTAGTGAAGCAGGGTGAAGCTAAAAAAATAGAATGTAGGAGGGAGAAAGCTTAACGTACTATATATTAAGATACACGTTAATGAGAAGACTGCAACGAAGCTTTCCGTCAGAATAATTAACAATGTCTTTGTTATCCTAACTGAGGCTCATTTTATATGCACTAACGGAACTGCAAAAATAGTTGGCGACAAAAAGAAACAATTCTGACATCTTTGTCCGAATCGTCAGCAGTTTTATAAATGCGAGCTTAGGTAAACTTTTAATTGACACTACTGGATTTTATATTTGGATTTGACTGTTTTTACTTTAGCTTTAAAGCAATTTTAATGGAAGTCGAACTTCTATTTATATAAGACATTGTCGAAAGAAGTTTTGACACTTTCGACTTAAGCTATTTAGATCTAGATATGTTTTGAATCTTACGTGTTTTTTTTAAATTTTTTTATAAATATTAATACAAATACAAACTTGAAATTATAAAAATATACTAAAATATTTTAAACGATATTCATCTTCTCAAGGATACTTGTTTTTTGAGCAAATTCAGTGTTGGAATATCAAACCTCAAATCCAAGTATGAATTCGATCACAGTAGAATTAGAACGTATTCTTGTTAATTCTTGCTCAACAAGCACTCTACTGTAAGACACATGTCTGGTCCGCATTATTTTATCGTCTTGTTCTAAATTTCGATACTTATAAAATAATTTATAAGCTTATTTTTCTCTGAGAACTTTAGAAGGCGATTACAGAATTTTGACGACGACATTTTGATTGCGTTGAGTTCCACCGATCAACCGGCGACGTCTAACCTAACGTTAAACTAAAAAAAAATACCTTAATCCTACATAGTAAGAATGGAAAATATTGTTTTATTTTTTATCAAGATCTACTGTCATTTCACTCTGTCTTGTTCCTTAATAACTCCGACCTACAATTAGTCTTGGAATTAATTATACACAATATTCTACCATTTTGCATTGTTATTACGTTTCCACAGTTAGTGCGCTAAATGGTAGCGCGTTAATCGCATAAATCCTTTATTAATTATACCGCACAAGGTCGGGTTCATTAGAGCAGGAGATTCGATTAGTAAATTAGTACCACGTTGAGACTCTCTAATCATGAACCGCGTTATACTAACGATCTAAATGGCAAATACATCTGTGTACATGGCCGGTGTGTACATACTTAATCATATGCTATATACCATACTAAATTGTATATATGTATACTAAATGATATATGCAATATTGCTGCTTCGTGTTAAAAACTTGGTGTGAACGTGGTATCGATAACTATATTACTTATTAAGCAGGCAAGCCTTTCCTCAGGTTAGTCATTGTTTTTTAAAAAAAGCCATGAATGAGTACACATATATATTAATTATCAGAAGGATTTTATATTTTTATTCTTTTCATCTCCCATTTTTGTTATTCTTGTTTTAAAAATTAATTTGTATTCAATACTACCTATGTAAATTTAACTACTACATTTTTACTAGTGCTTTTTTATAGATTTGGAATAGCATAAAATTGTAAGAGTATATATATATCTTTTATGGGAATAATAATAGGTATAGAAGCTAGCACACCATTGTCAATATATATGTAAAATTAGTTTCAATCCAAACTCCATCGTGATTGATGGCCTCAATTTATTTTGTATATAAAAGTAATTTGAAAATTTCACATTTTTTTTATTTCCAGGTCGTAGAACAAGATTATATAAACACGCTGCCGTCATGACGCTGCACTGGTGGATGCACTGGTTTTGGGTGACGATGCTCGTCATCATTATAGGTGAGATATTTTTTATTCATGTTATTTTAAAAATACGAACTGTTTCTGTCGAAGACAGATTCTATTATTATTTATAAAATAATTGAATACTATCATTTATAATGCGCTTTTATTACATAAAAAAAGTGAATCATTCTTTATAATAGTGAAAAGTTATAAATGTTTTATGATTGATATAAGAGTAAGTACCGCCTAGATATTAAAAAATTTTCAAAAATCAATTTAGATAACTTAGACACTATCAAAATGAATGTGTGTGACTTCAAAACTATAAAATCTTTTTTATTTGGTTTTGTTTAACAAAATCAAAGTAAGGCTTACTTTATGTAAAATATTTTTTTACTTTTTAGTTCGTTGTTTGAAACCGGTCTTTTTTGTGAAAAAATAATTTTATTCTTATCTGCTCATGTCATACATTAGTTATCCATATTTTGACAAACGCAAGACTGACGAGCACATCCGGTTGCTAGATACTTATTACCGTGGACGGTACAGCAAAATTATTTCAACATGTTACGTCGTGAAGCAATTAGTCGTGATGGATCTTCGTGCCAGCCTCATTATCTGCGCCGAAGCCTTGTCGTCGCGATACAATAGAGCCACGTCTTTGTAATAAAATGGAGGCAGACCGTCTTTGTCAAGAGAACCAAGCTGGCCTAGCTTCTGGGAATAGAAAAATGTTAAAAATATTTTCACATTGTTAAGTTAAAACCATATGAAACTTAATGAATTTACAAGAGCAGCACTTAATATATAAATATAGCTAATAATTTAACTTAAACAATTCGTATGTCATGAGTTTCATTATTACCTATCTGTTATGTCTGAATCTGTTAGATTGAGTGGCAGAACTCAACGCCGCCCTTTGCCTCGACACCAGAGCCAAGAAATGGAAATGTGTCTATAAAACAATTTCTTTTGTGACAATCATACTCCATTCCATTACGAGTATGTGGATATAATTTGATATTTAAAGTAAAGGTCAGATAGACTAAACGTGACCGGGGCTTATAGGGTATACCTGTAACGTAAAACATCTTTCTGAGAAGCTGACACGTACTCGTGTTGTGCTGTCTATATAAGAACATAAATCATGTAAACATTTTAATATATTATGTGCTATTTTTTTATTTAATTTTGCATTGTATTCCGAATATGATAAGATGGGCAGAAGGGGACCCTTTGTAAAGGCAACACTCCGTTTCCCAAACACCGACCAATTTTCGAGACATTGTGTGTTGAACGCCGCGTCCACAATCGACGCGTTTACAGTAAAACTATATACTGCTACGCCACGATGGCTTCAAGCTACTTTAATAACAAAAAATATTACTTTTTGTCATATCACTCAAAGATAATTTACATTAAAAATGCTTACTAAAAACATACGTCAAAGTTTAATTTCGAAAATACATTTCACAAGCAATAACTTGTGAATAAAATGATAAAAGTAAGATATCTATCTTGTGACTAAAAATTTTAAAATTAAATATGTTACTTGATTTGTTATTTCAATTTGTTTCTCAATATTTATTTTCCAATGAAAGCCTATGTATGATTAATGTTTAAAATATGTATATATAGTAAGTTTATTGATTTGAAATAATGCCTCTCTCTTCTATGATCTCAAACCAAATGGGCTTGAACTTGAGCTTGGACTGAGCGAGGCTGATGAGTAGAGCCTAGTATATTATTAATCGGAAGTCACGCTATGGTGCGTGTTCTGCTCATTTAAATATATAGCCCTACCCTAAACTACAATCATACAGTGAAACTATTACTAATTTTGAAAAATTATAGAGTTAAGACAGTTCCCAAATTTCTGCTCAATTTTCGATTATTTGCGTGTTTAGTGGCAGAACTCTACGCCGCCCTTGTCTACCAGAGCTGAGAAACTAAAGTAAATTGACAAGTATTTACTTAGTAAAGAAAATATTTTTTAAGTTTTCATATAATAATGTTTTAAATACATGAAAACGTAATTTAATAAATAATATCATAAAACTGGATCCCGTCGTCATTGTTTAATATCATTAGCCTTGACTTATGCATGTGTGTAGGTGTAAAATAAACCTCTTACCGACAAAGGCTTCCGGTGAGGGATAAACATAAACAGATTACACGCAAAGTGAAATGTGAGCAAAGGGTAAATGAGTGTTTGTGATTAGATATTAGTTTCATTTGGATTTCAAAATTGATTAAAAGTGATTTTTAGTTTTCTTTTACCTACTAGTTTTGCCGAAAGCTTAGGATAGGTAAATATTTATTTAAAGCTTAATATAGTTTTTTTTATTTAGGGCCTGCACCAATTTTTTTGTTCATCTTCACACTTTATTCTGCACATAGCAGGGTAGGTAGAGGCAATATGAGATCCTAGTATTAAGACATTTCCGTCTCCCACATTTCGCCGAATTCTTGAGACATCGTGTTCCGTGGCGGAAGTCAATTCCGCGCTTTGCCTCGTTACCAGAACTAGAAAATGAAAATATTAAGTACTAACGCATTATACGAGGCTTCGCTTCGACATCTGTTTTGTAAGCTACGTTACTGTAATATTTCAGTAATATAAATTTATAAAATATTTTAAAAAATCACTCAAGAACTAACGCTAAGTGAGGCATTAACGATTTTTTTAAGTTTCTTAACCTTATATACAAATACTTTGCTGGGTTATTTACACATATATATTTTGTACAATCAAAATAACATATCAGGTACTTAGAGAATAGCTTATGCTACTGCTATTATTTAGTGTGAATTCTCAAATTAATAAGCTCTCACTCTGTTGTAATAATTAATCCGCCCCGTCTTTGTAATTGGAGTCTACAATTAAACTAAGTGAAGTTTTGCACGCAACTTATAACAAATATCTTGAAGTTTTGATTAAAACGAACAACGGCGTACAGAAGAACTATTATTATTTTATTGAGATACAGAGGTTTCTTAACTCAAATATATTTCATATTGGCAACCGACTGACACTAAGAGAAACCTTCGGCGTGCCATTATAAATGAACTTTGGCTTTTCTATGGAATTTCAATAAATGAATGAATGAATTTTGTTTGTATCGCGTCGTTTAAACGTTACGCTTAAGAAGCTTTTTGTGTATATTAGAAACATATTACCTTAACCAAATACAGTATTTCTAAAGTAAAGTGCATGGAAGTAGGAATGGGGAGGTGTTAGTCTGTGCCCAGTCAATTATACAAAAAAATATATTTCGAAAAATTTAGACTATTCGAAAATTCTTCTAAGTCTTAATTTGAGTAACATTTCTAATAAATAAATAATTCTTTCAATTAAGTAAATTATATAGATTCCCATAATAAATATACAGACCAGGTTTTAAAAAGTTTCCTAGATTCATTTTTGATTTCTCCTTCAGAAAATAACGCAGAATTTCTTTCGTTACGGACATATAATTCTAATGGCGTAATCGAGAGCGTCAGTGGGAGCCTTACAGGGATACACCTTATTAACAATCAGGTCCCACGCGTCTCGAGGGCACCAATGAACTAGTTAGGTAACCTCGTAAGTCTTAACCTTATATTAATAAAGTGACTCTTAAACTGGGGGTTATGGCTATGATCCCCGCGTAGAATTGATATTTGAATGAAAAGCATCAGTACTAGACTTTGTACTATTCAGTCCGCCGTAAATGGTCCAAAAATATATATTAAAATACCAACAGCGGTTGTTATCATTTTATAAAGGTAAAAAAAGGTAAACGTCTGTCCATAAAACAAAGAGAAGGTCTTTTGTAGAAAGACTAGCTTGTAAAAAAAAACCGAAAAAATATCTTGCAGAAGCAGACTAGAGCTGTACCCGCACGCAGCTGCGTAAGAAGGCAGGGAATCTGGTGTTAAAACACTCCCCACTTTCCGCCAAATTTTGGAGGCATTGCGTGTTGAGTGGCGAAACTTAACGCCGCGATTTGCCTTGACAACAGAGCGAAGAAACATAAATTTAAATAAATATTTCATTTGATCGAGTGGGATCGAACCCACAACCAGTTGCATTTACAGGCACACTTTTTGCCCCTGCGCTACGACTTGACTCAATCTATCTTTATCTTTAAAAAAATACAGATAGGTATATTTGCGTTGGACGGAATCGAACTAATGACATTGGATTACTGCGAGAGACCAGTTAAGTTAATGGGCACAGTCACACTCTATATCACAAAATACGTCCATAGCGTAATATGAACTATATATGATTTGTCATTGCAAAACCATTAATGAGGTTGCAGTTATAGTGGACGAGCATTCTTTACTAAATCGATGTTGTAAGTTAAATAGAAAAGTACTTCTTTATCGTGCAAATAAAGCTAATTTATTTAATAGGTTTTTACTGTGCTTTTGCATTTCATTTATCTTTACGCTTTCGCCCGAATATATCAGTTAGCCCGAATGCATTCAGTGTCAACACATTCCCTTCTCCGTTTTGTCTGAATTTAAGTAATTTCGTATTAAATAGCGAAACACAACGCCGCAAGACATTATCTTGCCACTGCGTTACGATGGTCCATATTATTATTAAAAATTACTATTATATCAGTAAAAATTTCTCCAATGTATAATGTCGAATTTATTCCTTCGGCGAACGATTATATAGACGCGCAATACAGACTGAAATGTAATTTCAAGCGTCAGTCGTTACACAAGAGGTGATTTTGGATTTAATCAACTGGGCATCGCATACTTAAATAAAAAATATAAATGAAAATTAAACAGTATAAAATAAATTTGTTACCATCACGTTGTAAACTGCAATGTCATATTTGGTTTTTGATATTGGAATATTATGCTTTAAAAATATAAAACTAAAAAACACTGTCTTATCGTGCACTAAAAAGCATAAATAACAAAGTGCTACAGATATAATTATAACAAATTATAGAAATTATAGAATAGATCTAACAAATTATAAAAATAATTATACGAATGTGCGTTTACTTTAAAACAATTACAATGTTCGGACCTGTCAATAGGAAAAAAATCTATCGTGCAAGAGTTCAATATTTCATCTTAAAATGTTGAACGTGTTCAATAGTTAATTGTTTTTACTACAAAACATTGCTATGAAGAGATTATTTATAATTATTCGTCTTAATAACATGATAATTTACTTGGTAAAATAAATAAACAGAAACTTACTTAATTTTGTATCAGCTTGTTTGGGTTCAACTTAATTATTCGCACGCAAGCTGCCCGACCCTGGACGTCGCTGGATAAAGTATTTGCTTGGGTCGCTATGTGTAATGTGTATACTGTTGATCAAATAATCCTTCCTCTAAACATTTAAATAATATTTAATTCAACCACCCAAAAAATTAAATTTCTATTAATCACTTACTGGTACTGATAAAAATATATATTAAATTACATTAAAATAATAAACACACTATCAGTCTTTCCTAAGTTTTGCTTTTTACTTAAATACTTAGACTTAATTAAGTAATGTGTTGTAATTAAAATAATTTTAAAAGTCTTCCTTTTTGTTTGCTCTATGTCCGTATTTTTTGTGTATAAAAAATATCATCATTTTATAAAATATATTGTGATCCAAAATCTGTTTTTTGGATGTTAAGTGCCGTATAGAATCAATTTTCTTTTATGTAAATATTATTTTGACCTAAAAATCAAGAGAAGACCACTTTGAAGCCAATTTTTTCACAATAACAATTTGTATTCCAGTGATTCATCCATGTTGGCTGTCCTTTCTGCAATAAACAAGGCCGTACAAAGGCTGCGGAAAAAATAAACAAACAGATATAATCCACGTTTAAAGCCAGACAACGACAAATTTATCCGTTGGTTTCTCAAAGACAACTAACTACCTACTGTAACTTTAAATGCGCACACAGTAATTAGGCAGTTCCTGCATTTATTAAACTATTCACATTTAGACTCTTATCTATCTTATTTTTTAAATATTCTTTTTATTATATATTTAGCATGTTTTTTATACATAGGGCGGAAGCTTGTGCGCTCCTTTTACAGATGTTGTTCTATGAAGGATACAATGTAAAGCTAAAAAACCACTGTAGACATAGTGGTAGTCCCCATCTAAATATAATGATAGATTTTAAGGTCAGTCATAGTGCACGGGCACAAATTGTGACTGTAAATGCGATAAGTTGTGTTCGACCCCCGCTCGAAAAATTGAAGTTTTTATTTATATTTTCATTTCTTCGCTCTGGTGTCGAGGCTAAGCGCGGCGTTGAGTCCCCCAACCCTGCGAAAAGTGGGGAATGGAGTGTCTTAACACTAGGTCCCCTCTGCCTACCCTGCTGTGTGATGGGTACTGCGTGAAACTAATTTTATTTTGATTTGATTACAACAGATGTTTCAGTAATGTCTAATATCTTTGTACAATATCGTCACAACGTCTTGTCTTGTTATCAGAATTCATGAAGCTTCCACAAAAGATGCTATCCGTCTCAATGATCAAGTTTGACGGCTTAAGTTGTTGTGAACTAAATTAATACAAAATTGTTACGGTATAAAGCGGGCGGCAGTAGATTACTCCAGGTGAAACTTAACTATGCTGAACTACTTTAACTGATTATTAGTAATTATAGCAACATTTACTAGTTTTTTTTTAGCTGCACGCCGTATTTCAATGTCTAATGATCATAATACAGACGCGGCATCTGTATTTTCGAAATGTCTAAATATTTTTTCTTTAATATATATCTGTTATCCTTCCAGCGAGCACCGGGACAAACCTGGCCGCACCCCAGTCAGAGGAAGTGCAACATGCTGCCCCAGACTTTGAAGTGGACAAACAATTTGCAGATAGACAAGCGAGAGCTATGTATTTCACCAAAACACCTGTTGCGACTGCAAGACCGCTTTTCGCGAATGAAACTAATATTCAACCACCGAAAACAGTAAATGTCACCCAAAATAACACAATATTGACAAATTCTACAAAAATTCAACAAATACAATGGACGCCGGTGACCACTACGGATAATGTATCCATAATCGCCCTTCCAGACTCCAATATAACTGAATACGCCAACGTGACTGAAAATCACAACTCAACGTTTCCGTCTAAACGAAGTAATGTGACAAGACCCGAGTTTATTAAAGAGGATCTTAGCTTGGAAGGCATTTCAGAGAGTCGTATTGTGACAGAGAAACCGCTGTCATTAGAGACGACGTTTCTACAAACTAGAATTCCACCGAACGTGGAATCTTCTAGAAGGATAATAGACGACGGTAGTATGGATACGGGCGTCATAGCGGGTATCTCTTTTGCGGCGTTGGTCCTCGCCGCTTTGGTTGGTAGTACTGCTTTCGTTTTGTACCGCAGGCGGTACTTAAACAAGCCTCAAACGTTGAACGACAAATGCTCCAATCCCGATTCGAGTGGATATCTTGATGATAGCACTATCAGGGTATGTTTGTATTGTGAATATTATTCCTGACTGTACTTAAGCTTCTCATTATAGTGACTGTAAACGCGACTGGTTGTGAGTTTGATCCCCACTCGAGGAAATGAAATATTTATTTAAATTTATATTTCCAATTCTTCGCTCTGGAATCGAGGCAAAACGGGGCGTTGAATTCCACCACTCTTACCTTTTACGGTACTTTTATAATTGTGCTATTTTGATTTAAATCTCTTGTACTGTTTACTTTAAGTAATTTCAATCATATTATAACTTTTTATATAATTCCAAGTATGTTGTTAATGAAAATTTAAGCTCTTTTCTAATAAAAAAAAACCTAATTA